>LBNU01001786.1:43986-64708 GCA_014162995.1 Artemisia annua | reverse complement strand
TATATATATATATATATATATATGTATATATATGTATATATGTATACATATGTATATATGTATCTATACTACATAGAAAGCATGAATGACTCTCTCTCCAAAATTTTAAGGCTTACAAGAAATTAAGCATGATTTACAACACTTTAATGCACCTAATTTTCAGAATTACAACAAAGTAAGTATATTGTACAACGAAATAAAGCGTGGTGTCATTTTAAAACCAAAATTTTATCAAACAACATTAATGCTATTAAAAACACCCCTTCACCAAAAATTACAACCATTTAAGCACAATGTACAATAGCAGCAACCAATTTTCAGATTTACAACAAAATAAGCATGATGTAATTTTCAGACTTACAACATTAATGCTATTAAAGTGGTCAATGTTATTAATGACTATAATGACTACTACTTACAAGAAAAGAAACATAGTGTACAATACTTTAATGCACATAATTTTCAGACGTACAAGAAAAGAGGCATAGTGTACAACAAAACACCACATTAATGCTATTTAATGTAGTGAATTATTTAACTGGTCAATAAATACAATTAATACAGTTATTAAAACACCCCTTACATAAGAAATACAAATTATCAAACATATTGTACAACCAAATTAAACACAATTCCTGCATTAAATTTCACTACTACAAATAATAAAGCACATTATACAAATATTCAAGCCCGAACGGGCAACAGGCCAAATGGGCTTGAGCCCGAACGGGCGCGGACCAAATGGGTTCGAGCCCGAACAGGCACGGGCCAACAGATTCGAGCCCGAACGGGCACTGGCTATACGAAATTCTTCATATCCATAAATTTATTTTTAAAAAGAACATAATAAACTAAAATACATTATTCATCGAAAAATTTTATTTCAGGGTACCCGCCGCTGCAATGCGCGCGTACCCTGCTAGTACATATGTATATATGTATACATATATATATATATTATGCTATTACCATACCATATATACTCATACTAATAGTTATGAATTATATATCATACTACTATATACTATATATATACTAGTATATATACTATATATACTATGATAATAATATATATATATATATTCTATATAGTATATATAATATATATATATATATCGGGTGGGGTTATTATGAAAAGGATGTTATAATAAAAACGGTAGGAAGCCCTCCCAACCATCGGATCAAAATTAGTTAGATCAAAAAGGGCGGTGGCCTGATGGTAATTAACGCAAACTTCAGGGGCAATTCCAAAACAGTGTAATTTAAACAAACTAAAGCACGGACTCCTTGGTACCCATTCTTTCATTTTCACCCAATCATATTCTCTCTCTAAAACATACACAAACAAATATTTCTCTCTCTAAAATCATACACACACAACCCTAATTAATGTCAGAAAACACTAATTCATCCACTATAATTCGTCATCGACTAAACCTACTGCATCAACAATGATCACTACATTGATTTGTTAGGGTTTGGATAATTATTCGAAAACCTTATTACATCGATGATGGTGAAGACGAACCTACCAAATCTTTCACGACCTCGTAAGTTTTTAAATGAACTCTAATTGTGTTACTGCATCGATTTATTAATTTTGATTTGCTAAAATTATGTTTTTGTCGATTTGTTAGGATTCGTGTTTGTAAGTTTTGTTGTTTATGCGATGCACTTAAATTCCAAATGTGATGCAGTAGGTATTGAGTTGTCGCGTATAAGGATGTATACAAGGTGTTTGATAAAATGTCTCAATGGGACTTTATACATGTGATGCACTAACTTTACATTCTGATTCACTAATTTTGAACTGAGATGCAATAGGTGTTCAGTTGGCAAGTGTAAGGATGAAATAGGCTAAGCGTATGTTGTTTTATGTATGTAATTAACTTGTTTGTATGTTTGTTCGTACATCTGATGTGGTGGAATTTAAACTAAGATGCAGGAAATTTACATTGTGATGCAGTTGTTTTGAATGCTGATATAGTTATATTTCATATTATGATGTAGTAGGTTTTTATTTTAATTGTGATGCAGTAGGTTATTTGTGTTTGTGGTTTGGTTATTTGTGTGATGCATTTGATTTTGTACTATGATGCAGTAGGTGTTTAGTTTTCGTGTATAAGGATGTATTAGATTAAGAGATTGCGTTATGTGCGTAAATGTTTTGTATGTTTGGTTGTTTGTGTGATGCACTTGAACATGAACTGTGATGCAGTAGGTTTTAAGTTTCTATGTATAAGGATGAATTAGGTTAAAAGTAGGTTGCCTTATGTGTGTAAAATGTGTTTGTATGCTTGGTTATTTGTCTGATGCACTTGTAATTAAACTGAGATGCAATAGGTTTTAAGTTGTCACGTATGAGCATGTGTTAGCTAGGTTAAATGTAGTTTGACCTATGTGCGAAAATGATTATATATGCTTGATTGTTTGTTTATATTAAGTGCCTCGGCTCATTTAGAAAAAAGTGCATCAGTTAATAATCTGTCTTGGTACTTACAGGTTAGCATGTTTGTAACAACTTGCTTAGGAAACATCACGTAAAGGGCGACGAGATGGATAAGATTCTAAATCTTGAAAATGGAGTGAAGATCAACCTAATATATGAAAGAATTCAAGTATCAATGAGAGAGATTTGAAGTGTTGTCATTTGTAGAGGAATATTAATTGTTATTTCAAAAAATGGTGTAAATTCTACTGATGTTTCAAACTATTAGTTGTAATAGTTTGGATTATTGAATGTTTAATACTAAGTATTGTACCTCTTAGCGAGCATGATGTTTTTTATTTTTGATTATTTCTTACTCTGACGAAGCATATATGCACCAGTTGCATAAAGTACTGTGATTCACTAAATTGTTCACCATGATGCACTAAATTGTTAACTATGATGCACTAAAAATACTAGTGCATCACAATGTATACAACTGGTACATCATAATGCATATATCAAGTACACCACATTCTAAGAATCCCGTGCATACCATTGTATATATTCATTTAAATATAAAGAATTTTTGGAATTACCACAACTGAATAAAAAATATGTATAGTGTGATTCCTTAATTTTGATGTACTAACAAATATTTGTGATGCAGTAACACAAACACTTGGATGCACTCAAATAACATTGTGATGCAATGGATTTTGAATTATGATGCAGATCTAGAAGAAAGCATGATGTTGTTTGAATGAAAAGATGTTAACTACTGTATCACAGTGTAAAAATCTAATGTATCACATTGTATAAATCTGTTGCATCACAAGGTTATTTTACTGCATCATAATGCACTAAACAATAAGACCATGATGCAGTAACTATTATGCGTTAAATCTGAACATAAAAGATACTAAAGTTAAAAAGTATGATGTACTACAAAAAACAACCTACAAAAACATAAATAAAAGTATGATGTACCGCATAAAAATCACATATGTATCATAGAAAATAACAATGATGCAATGTACAATAAAAAAGCAACAAACTTTACACATTTCTTTCTATTCTCAAAATCATTTCTTGGTCTAAAATTATGTGGGACACATAGTCTCAGATCTGTCTTGGTCGGATTCCGTCGTTTAAGTCAGATAATGAGATGTGTCTTGAACTGAATGGCATACGCATGCTGCAACGCAATAAATCAGACGAGGCATATCACTTTTACTTTATTCTTTATGTAGACGCAAATCTACTATGGAGTCAAAGTTTCCATCATCCATCGCTCGCATGAATAAATGACTTGCCTGTAGTTTGATATATGTTAGCAACTAAAGGATCATTAATTTATTAATTTATAAACATAACCTCCTCATAAGGTCATTAATTCATAAGCATAACCTCCAAATAAGATCATTAATTCATAAATATTATACAATTCGGTTACACGGTTAAAAATAAGTTTATCAATTCATAAATATAACCTCCAGATAACCCTTCTACCTAAAACCTTTATGATGCAATCGCTTATTAAATAACAAGCTTCGAATCCTGAAAACCTAATATTTGAAGTAGTGCTAGTATTTGAATTCTCCTTCTAAAATATTTGTAAAATTCAATGTTATAAATCTATTGCACACAATGTATAAATCAACTGTATCAAAGTGTTATTTGCTGCATCACAATGTAAAAATCTTATGCATCAAAATGTTACTATAAATCTAATGCATCAAAATGTTATAAATATGTTGCATCACAATGAATAAAATCTATTGCATTACAATATACCAAACATAACCATTTTGACCCAAACTCGTTTTGACCAGTTACCAAATGCATAGGCCTGCCTATTTAGTTACGGTCTTATGAAAACATACCTAAATTTTCATGACCCTCAATAGACCCTAAGCATAAACGGACCCTTAGCATTATGTGTTTCACCTTTCTCACCCGAATCTTTATGCATCGAGTCCAATACATCTTTCACTTGAAAAGCACATACTTTCAAGTACAACCCAAGCTAATATATCTGAATTTTACACAAACAAATACCAGCTACATCAATATTTAAAAACAACTGCATCCAACTTATAACTAAATATACAAGCCTTTTTGTGATAAAAGAACGAAAATACTAGCTAATAAAGACCAACTGAGAACCTACTGCATTATAGTTCAAAATCAAGTGCATCTCACAAATATCCAAGCATACATACATTCACACGTAAAGCAATCTATGTTTAACCTAATGCACCCTTATAAACGACAACTCCTGCATCACAGTTCAAAAAATAATGCATCAATGACAAACAACTGCATCAAATTAGATCAACTAAAATTAGGTCACATCTTGAGTATCACATGTCTAAATCAGTGAATCACAGTTTTAGCAAAAAGTTCATCACAAGGTGTATGAACAACTGGTGCATCACAGTACAAATATAGTGCATCGCAGTTATAGAATATCATGTAGACATTTTATCAAACACTTGGTGTGCAAGTTTCATATACACATTTTTCATCCAGTTTTTTTTTCTCAAACACATACTGAATGAATGTTTAACATCAACTAAATACATTAAGAATCAACAAAAACATATTAACTAATTACAAGTAAATATTCGGATTAACATAAAGTAAATTAAATAAAAATTTGAAAAAGAAAACAAAAGATTGAGATCATACAATCATTATTTGTTGACGATTAACTAGTTGTTGATGATTAACACTCGTCATTAGGTATGTGATCCTTTTCTTCAAATTCATTCCACCATGTTTGTAATTAGTAATTCTCTATTGAACCCAATATCTAGCAACGCAATGAACACATGCATACATAATATATAAAAAAAGTATAATCCAGTTTCATCATTAGGGTTTTTACCTTTGGGGTATCAATAGTAGTAATCTTCTGGATTAATCTTTCAATAACCCTAATACATGAACAAAAAAAAGTCGTAGAGAATTAGATGATTATTAGAAAGAAAAAAAATCATCTCGTTAAAAGAAGAACACAAAATTAAATAAATAGTGTTCCACTATAAAAATCACTGAGAAACTAACCTGGATTTTGATTAATCCCTGCATATATAGAAGACTAAGCAAAAAAATTTCCTTTGATAAAATTGGTTATAAAACTAATTATATAAGCGTAACAACTTACTTTTTTGACGTAATCAAATCGATCAAACCTGCAAAATATTATGAGTTCAAGAAGAAAACAGATATTAGGGTTTGAAAATAAGAGGCGTACCTTTTTTTTGTTACCAGGTTTTTAATAAAAAAAATCTTTATAATTAACCGAAGATATATTTAAGGAATATATATTATCTATACTACATTATAATGTATTTGGGACTATTCTATAATTAGAAAGGCTTAAAATTCAAACTTTTTTCTTGCTTATTATGGAAAGATTTCAAAATTAATTTGTTAGGAAGGAAGTTTGTTAGGAAGTTTGTTAGGAAGCGTTGGTTGTTCAAACTAAAATTATTTGGCTTACCCATCTCTAATATCTCTACTTATAAAGCATGAAGACAACTAAACGTGTAACCAAATAACGCAAAATATAATCACACGGTACCCGCCGCCGCATTGCGCGGGTACCGTTCTAGTTGTTGAAATAATAGTGTATGTAGCTTTATAAATTTTGGCTTGGAAAGAAAATAACAAAAGTTCCATTGTTGTGGTTGAGATTCTTGTTAGTGTTTGTAGAGATCCCATGTTCGAACCATGTTAGTTACATTTTTAGATCCGAATTTTTAGATGGGATTAAATTAAATACGAATTTTACATAAATGAATTTTAAATAAAAAATGAATTACCTTACATGGCCACAAATGTGATGACATGGCTGATAATGAATTACATGGCAATGACTGAGCAATGAGGTGGCATTATACGTGTAACGCCTCCTGTTATATATATATATATATATATATATATATATATATATATATATATATATATATATATATATATATATATATATATATATATATATATATATATATATATATATATATATATATATGTTGAAACTATATAGACCTTGATAGATCTAAGAGCCTGAAGTAGATCGTTAGTATAGCCAATGTAATCACTAGCTAACTAATAGAGAATCCCTAAAGCTTGTATTTTAGAAGCGGAAACAAATACAAACTATGAACAGTAAATACTAAGAACAGTTGATCCTCTATGGATCTTTATATTATAAAACTTGTGTTTTCTAAAACGTACATTGAACATAAACTTGTGTTCCTTTTATAGACAAGGAACCCTAACCCTAATCCGTTTCTCAAGAA
Source organism: Artemisia annua (assembly GCA_014162995.1). Lineage (NCBI taxonomy): Eukaryota > Viridiplantae > Streptophyta > Magnoliopsida > Asterales > Asteraceae > Artemisia > Artemisia annua. The sequence goes on along the minus strand of LBNU01001786.1, from coordinate 57,967 downwards.
ACGTATCTTCTAAATAATATGCATTATCTCTTACTATAATATCTCATGCATATCCTAACTACATTACATAATATGCGCTAAACACTATCCGCAGAAACTAAATCTGCTGATCTATATCTTCAGCAGTAAACTACTCTTCAGCAGTAACTTGTCTTCAGCCAGATTCCTTCTTCAGTAGTAACCATCAGTAGAATCTCTACTTAGTAGAATTCCCAACAATTATATATATATAAGTTATATAGTATACTATAATATAGATTTTTATATATTATATTATATATATATAGTATATAATATATAATATATATATATATAATATATATATATATATATATATATATATATATATATATATATATATATATATTATATATATATATATATATATATATATATGTGTGTGTGTGTGTGTGTGTGTGTGTGTGTGTGTGTATTTTAATATGTCATCTACATTCTATTTAAATTCATTAAATGATGGACAGGCACCGAAACTAGTTAATTAAAATATATTTCCTTCGTATCATAATAAGTGTCCACTTTAACTTTTTTTAATCTTTCTTTATTTAACTTTGACCATAAATATTTTTATTTTGTTATATAATACTTGATGAAAAATATATGAATAGATTGGGTTTTAAATGTATTTTCATTCGTATAATTTTTCATCAAGTATTATATAACACAAATAAAAATATTAATGGTCAAAGTTGAACTTAAAGACTCAGAAAAGTCAAAGTGGACACTTATTATGAGACAGATGAGTAATATTTAAACTCTTATCGAAAGTAGTAATTGATAAGTCATTACCATTAGAAAAATGAATTATTTGACTAATTGGTGAACCTAAAAGCAACCTTACAAATGTCATTGATGAAAGTTAAAAGTTAATTTGGGGGAAATCTTACCTGCTTTACAAAGCACGTAATTAAGCTCTTGCACTTTCATGGTTCTATCTGTTTAATCCCTGCCCCCTCTTTATTTTCAAACGAAAGCATGTAACTTACCTGCTTTACAAAGCAGGTATGATTTCCCCTTTGTGAATATGATGAGGGAAAAATGTATCACGCTTGTCAAATTGTGAATTGAGCAACCATTGATTAGACTCATGAACGAGGCTTCGAAAAGAAGTTTTAAGTTCAAATTCTAAATTTATTATCATTTTCTGTGTCAATGTCTCAAAGAAGTGTTGCTCCAATGTCACATGACCAATCCAAAAGAATAGCAATATCTTTAGAACCCAATATGCAGAAATCAGGACAAACACTTAAATTAAAATCATTACAAATAAATGAATTAAAAACTGGTTCCATTCATGGTTCAGTCTCTTTTAACCAGTATGAAACCGAACAAACCAACCAATCTTTTTATCAAACATCCTAGAACCAAAAATGCTGTCTCCGTTTGGTTCGGTTCACTGGTTTCAATAGATAAAACACTATTACCACACCCTTCAACGAGAAATCTTCAATATGAACATATAAATTTTTTTCACTTGCATAAGTATTATGTCTTCCCTAAAATCACTAATAAATTAGAACCAACAGTCACCCGTCACCAGAGTTTCTTAATTAGCGGTTACAACAGTAAGAAAAACTTCAAAACAACTATTTGCAGCATTTACCGACGTACCTAGGACCTAGGTTACCATCACAAACCTCACTCATAACTATTTCATTAACCAAATCTCTAAAGATCCACCGCTCAACCTCAACAGCAATCACCGGACTTTCATCATGAAAATATGTCCAATTTTCCGACTTTTTTAATACATCTTCCCACAGTAGTCTTTTTAAATCGTCAACCTCCTCATGGCCACACATTTCACTTTTATTATGCACTTGCTGCTGTTCTATCTCCAAGCACAGCTCACTCAAAAGTTTTCTAGGATCTTGCATCATCTTAGATGGTGAACTTAACTTCCTCACAAGAATCTCGTTAACAGAATCAAAGATTAGCTTCCTGTGGAACTTTCCTTTCTGCAAATTGCTGAATCTGGTATGTTCCAAGACTAAAAATAGCTCAGGGTTAATTGGATGACCAGAGGAATGGAAGTTGAAACATCCAAGGTCTCTAAGGAGAAGCCCCGAAGCTAAGAGGATCTCTGAGATGTATCTGTCATTCGGGTTTGTCTTTTCACAGAGAGATGCAATGTAATCTGTCTGAGCTTCGTTGTGGTCAGAGTTGATCATCTTAAGTTTTTGAACCAAATCCTCAACTTTTTTCAGTTTTTCACGGGTGAACTGTGAGGAATCCGCCGAGATGATAGTTGTGGATAGAATATCGTTTGTGGCTTCATATCGATCTTTAAAAATTTCCACAGCAGGGTTTTGAGTCTTATCATCTGTTAATCAAATCATAGTAAACATGTAAGAATATGATGAACATGATAGTGTAAGGTATAGAGATTATCTTAAGTAGAGGTAGCAATTTTGACCCATTTCCATATGAATGGATAAATTCAGATTATGATTCATCTCTATTGGGTCAAAAAGGGATAACAAACAAAATAACTAGAATGGACACGCACAGAAAGATGCTCAACATGTATTATTTATGCATACATCCTTTTTTTTTTTTTTTGAAAAAAGATATATTATTATTATAATAATATTACTTTGTAAACATATATGATCAAATATATCGGTTTTGACCTAGTAGCCCAACTTGTCCAACTACCTTTTTGCCACGTCTGGTCTAAGGATTGTCCTCAACCACATAAAGCAGCAAACTTGGTGAGTCGGTGCAGCGGTGACGCCCAATTAGCATTATTACCCAAAAGTTTTGATTCTTTTTTTTTTTTTTTTTTTTGAACTAAACTTCTAATCAACAATTTGTCAAATGTTTTGCCCTTTCCTATCGAGTAGAAAACTCAGCTGAGCATATTCCAGTTATTTTATATCCATCTATCACATTTTTTTGGCAATGACTTGACCAGTTTTCCCTTATAAAACTGCTTAGGTAACAGTGCCTATCAACTTATGCCTAATCACACAAAAGAACATGAGAAAATAAATCTACCTTTTTGGATATCTGACGTACGTTTGACAGGTGACGGTGAATTGTCCATATAGACTGAATCATCAAGAACAGAGACAGGACTTGGATATTCCCGGGTGAGCGGTTCACCTACTTTCACAAGTAATGTTGATTTCTAAAAATTAAAACACAAATGTATTAGCTAAACAATCAAAACAACTAAAGTGTAGCAAAACTGATATAGAGAACATGAACCTACCTCTGGAGTTGAGCTAGAACTCTGCCTGATATTACTTTCCTCAGAATATTCAGATGCATTAACCTCTGTATCCATCTTCAAAGATCGACCACCTTGAGCTTGCTGGGGACTGGAAGGCCGCCTCTTACTGTTAGAGGACCTAGACTCTGGCTGATTCTTGTTTGACTGTTTTCTTGGTTTATTAGAATCTGTAAGAGGCTTGGACTGACGTGATCGCCTCTCTACACGCGTGCTTTCAGTAATCGAATCTGTACTTATTTTATTATTTTTAGAACCCTTTCCAACAAGCTTCGCGGGTTTCATGATGACAATATGGGACTCAGAATCCCTTGAAACATCGGATCCTCTACTAGGCGGTGACATTTCATGGTCTGAAGATCTTTCCGTACCTTTTCTGGCTTCAACAGCATGCATTGCCTCTAATATCTGTTTGAGAGCTCTGAGGTCCTTTCCAGATTGTTCAAATTCAAGATTCTTTAATCTCTTATCTACTTCACCGTAAACAGAAGAGATGGGGCTGCGTATCTTGGTTGAAGATGTACTAACAAGAGCATCACGTTGCTTCCATGGTGCTGGTTCAATGGAAACTTTAGAAACTGGCTTCATGTCTGGATTTTTCCGGCATGGAGATGTTGGTTCCCTCAGTGTGTTTCTTGTGGATTTAGGCACTTTAATCGACCCACAATCATCAGCTACTTCTATAGGTTTTGACGACGGATTAACATCTTCGGTTAGATGACTTTTGTTTGAGCCTACGCCCATGTCTTTGTCGATAATTGATGCAGAATCAGGAAACGTTTCCAAGCCCATCAACTTAGCTACAACACTGCGTGGCCGTGTCTGAATCAGATCATTATTACCATTACCTTTAGGGTTTCTTGAAGGATGGTTGGATTTAGAATCGGATGGTTTAATGGGTACAAGTGAAACAAAGTTAAGAGTACGTACGGATCGCTCTCCACTATCTAAAGAAAGCCTTGGTAGTTCTTTCAGTTGTTCTGGAGTGGTGGTTTTGACAGTGGACAGACAGTCTATTTCCCTCCCATCATAAGATAACCAAGGATAGTCTTTAGAGATAGAAAGTGGAAGCCCGTCCTTATATTGACAAGATTTTGATCTCGACAGCTCTCTAGGTTCATCACAGTACCAATTGGTTTCTCGAAGTTTAGCAGCAACATTATCTCGAGTCTCCTTTTTTATAGTTTTATGTGATAACCCACGAGCTTCTCTATACATTGAGTCTTTGACCACATCTCGAAGGTCAAGATTCTGATGCTTCATATGTTTGGGTTCTGCATGAGGTCTTTTATCTGTGTTACAATCGACATACGAGTAGGGGGATGCAGGGCATGAGGAGAAAGAGTCTCTAGATGATTCGGTGGATATCCTATGTTTTTCCTGAAATGACATCTACTGTTAGATTGGCTTTTCTACACACAATGATCACCAATTTTCAAAACCAATATCAATGGGATAATGAAAAGCAAACAACGAAAATTACTGGTTAAAAGATGAGTCCGTAGTATGAGCAAAATATAGTATATGTGTGCTTATGCACTATATAATGTATCCAAAGTGGTGGCAACAGAGATAATGGTGGCTGGTTATCGTGGCGGCCGTTGTAGATGTACCTTTTTGTGATTAATTTATGGGCATTTAGGCACAATCAAACCACAGTAAAACATTGGCTCAAGCAGTTTAATCTTTTAAATGCTCCATACTAACAATAGTAGCATTTACGTTACTACTTCTATAAAGATATACCAAAATGATGATACATACCATCTGCGATGTAACACTTGACTCTCTTTCAGGTGTCCCATCGTCGAAAATCAAACTGCCTGCATAAAATTCAGTAAATTTGCATTAACAGACATGATAATGACGCAGCTCATAAAATACATTAAAGAAATTGTTAAGCCACAAAGGAGTGACATATTAGTTACTCAATGTACAACACATATATTAAAGAAATTGTTAGCCCAAGATCTCTAAAGATACATATAAAAATAATCATCATTCACCGCATATATCAACAAGACAAACAAGCAAAAATTAAAGAGCTTAAAATTTACCAGGCCGCCCCCTCCTCGGACTATAACCCCCAATGCGCCTTCCAGCAACCATTTGATGCCGGTTAAACACTTGAAACACACCAGTCATACATCCTATTTGCTTCCGCAAATCCAGATTCTCATCTGCTAATGAATGCAGATACTTTGCAGCCATTTTAACTACTCAAACATTCAAATTTCACTTAAAAAAAACAACATTTTAATTTTTATACATCTTGAACAAAAACCTTTAAGCATTACTACCAAAAGTCAACAAAATCCAGTCAACTCTTGTAAAATTCACTCAGACACAATCTCAAACAGTTGGCAGACAAAAACTCAAAATTTTAACACAATGCTAAATGGGAATCAAATATTTTTCAAATGGGTATCAATAGAAACATATTTTTTCAAATGGGTATGAATAAAAATCTAATCTTTATGAAAAAAAAAAAAAAAAAAAAAAAAAACATATATTTACTAGTAATTATGCAAAAACAAAACAAGAGAATGTAAATAAGGTATGTTTGTTTGGTTTTTGTGTTTTGGTTTTGTGCATAGAATTGAGTAAAAGTGATGTGAAAAATATATGGGGAATTTTTTATAAGTATATTTACGAAGTTACTAACAAGTGTTTTTGAATAAATGAAGGTTTTTCTAACAACAAGCAATGGGTGTTTGTTTAAGCTTACCATGAATAATTAATAATGTATCCAAAATGAACTCACTTGATATTATACTTACCTTATTAAATTCACTTACCCATGTTTTAATAGAAATTATGAGTTCATATTAGACAATATTATTTAAGTAAAGCTTAAACAACACCATTGGGTTGTTGATTAGCAAAACCCATAAAGGATATATGGTTTGGTTAATGTAAAGGTTTTCCTTTTTTTTTTTTTTTTTTTTTTTTTTTTTTTTTTTTTTTTTTTAAATTTGTTTTGTATTTGTGATTTGTAAGATTTAGGAGTGATTTTAACTTAGATGAGTTGGACTAAATGCAATGAGGGCTGTGCATTTTGGTTTTTGACTTGTTTTTGGTTTTGGAATGGGAGCAAAGTACATAGGGCTGAGCTGCCTGAGCATTAACACCGGATCAAGATCGAATTAGACCAAAATCACGGATCGAGGACCGGACTAAACATGTTCGGCCCGGTCTTTCGGTCGGTCCAGTCCAAGAAGGCATTATTGGACGGTTTGTATGTAAGATCGGATCAAACCGGACCGAGACCGAAATAATGAAAAAATGAGACCGAGGCCGAACTGCTTGTGTTTCGGTTCGGTCGGTTTTGGGGTCTATGATGCTATGCCCTACAAATACATTTGATTCTGATTGTCATAGGTAATTTAGATTTTTTTTAATTTATTTATTTATTTTTACTTTTTTTTTTTTAATATTAAACACTTATGTAATGTTAATGCTGATTACGACGAGCAGATTTCCTCATGCATGAGACACAAAGCTATGTGCAAACCACCATCTTTACAGTAGAGGTGGCAATCACAACCCATTTAAAGAAAAATGGGTTGTTATGGGTCAAAAATAACAACTTATGGGTTGGATTGGGTTACCCCTTTGGCAAAGAAATGGGTCAACAATTGGACTTATGTGAATCAACAAATGGATCGAATAGGTCAACAAATGGGTCGAATTGGTCACTTAAAGGGACGGATGATAACTCAACCACCACTAGGTGTCTTTTTATATTTTTATAAGTTTTGGTCCGTTTTTATGTTTTCGTCCGATTTTTTACGTTTTCATCCGTTTTTTACGTTTCCGTCTGTTTATTCACACTTTCCTCCGTTTTTTCACGTTTTCGGCTGATTTTTTACGTTTTCGTCCGTTTTATTACGTCTTCGTTCGTTTTTTTATGTTTTCGTCCGTTTTTTTACGTTTTCGTCCCGTTTTTTTACGTTTTCATCCGTTTTTTCATGTTTTCGTCCGTTTTTTCACGTTTTCGTCTGTTTTTTTACGTTTGCGTCCCTTTTTCACGTTTTCGTCCTTTTTTTTTCGTCCATTTTTTACTTATTCGTCTGTTTTTTACGTTTTCGCCCGTTTTTTCACGTTTTCGTCCGTTTTTTCGCGTTTTCGTCCGAGTTTTTGCGTTTTCGTATGATTTTTTACATTCCGTTTGTTTTTTACGTTTTCGTTTGTTTTTTACGTTTTCGTTTCTTTTTTCACGTTTTCGTCCGTCTTTTACATTTTCATCAGAGTTTTTATGTTTTTGTCTGTTTTTTAACGTTTTCATTCGTTTTTTATGTTTTCGGCCGTTTTTTTACGTTTTCGTCCGTTTTGTCACGTTTTCGTCCGTTCTTTCATGAAAACATAAAAAATAGACAAAAACAAATGAAAACGTAAAAAACAGAGGAAAACGTAAAAATCTGACGAAAATGTAAAAAAAGAGACAAAACATAAATAATCTGACGAAAACGTGAAAAAACGAACGAAAATGTAAAAAATCTAACGAATACGTGAAAAAGCAGATGAAATCGTGAAAAAACAGACGAAAACGTGAAAAAACTGACGAAAACGTGAAAAATCGCATGAAAATGTGAAAAAACAGACAAAAACGTAAAAAAACGGATGAAAACGTGAAAAAACGAACGAAAACGAGAAAAAACAGAGAAAACGTAAAAAAGCTGACAAAAACGTGAAAAAACGGACAAAAACGTAAAATATCTGACGAAAACGTGAAAAATCGGACGAAAACGTGAAAAAACGGACGAAAACGTAAAAAAACTGACGAAAACGTGAAAGAATGGACGAAAACATGAAAAATCTAACGAAAACGTAAAAAAACTGACGAAAACGTGAAGGAACGGACGAAAACGTGAAAAATCTGACGAAAACGTTAAAAAACTAATGAAAACGTAAAAAATCTAACGAAAACGTGAAAAAACGGACGAAAACGTTAAAAATCTGACAAAAATGTGAAAAATCTGACGAAAACGTGAAAAAACGGACGAAAACGTAAAAAAAACTGATGAAAACGTAAAAATCTGACGAAAACGTGAAAAAACGGACGAAAATATTAAAAAAAACGGACGAAAACGTGAAAAGTCGGGCGAAGACGTGAAAAAACGGTTGAAAACGTAAAAAACTGACGAAAACGTAAAAAAAAACTGACGAAAACGTAAAAAATCAGACGAAAACATAAAAAACGGGCGAAAACTCAAAAAGACTGGCGAATATGTAAAAAAATCTGACGAAAACGTAAAAAATCTGACGAAAACGTGAAAAACCGGACGAAAACATAAAGAAACTGACGAAAACATAAAAAAAAAACTGACGAAAACGTAAAAGGACGTACGAAAACGTATTAAATCGGACGAAAACACTATAATTTAGTGGGTCGACCCGACCCAAATCGTCTGACCCATGACCCGTTCGACCCATTTTTAAAACATGACTCATTTGACGCATGACCCGTTTGACCCATAACCCATTTGACCCATGACCCAAACCGACCCAACCCGACCCATTTGCCACCTCTACTTTACAGCGTGTAATTAGTCATGTGTTAGGAGGACAAGATACACGCCCTTCGATTATCGCCATGGCTTAACCAAAAAAAATGATAGAATGTGTATGTGACTATTGTATGTAGGGCTGAGCATCAAAGGTCCAAAACAGAATCGGACCGACAAACCGACCGAACCGACAAAAACCGAGCTGACCCAACAGCCCGTCGGTTCGGTTTCAGTCTCATGTTTTACATGTTTTCGGTTTCGGTTCGGTTAGGCCCAAAACCGACAAAAACATACCTAAATACACCTAAACCGAACCGAACCGACGGCCCGACACAAAACCGAACAGACCCGACGGCCCGTCAATTCGGTTTCGGTTTAGGTTTTTTATGAGTTTCTGTTTTCGGTTTTGTCGGTTCGGGTTGGGTCGATTTTAGACCGATGCTCATGCTCAGCCCTAGTTGGGTGTACTTTAATATTAAAATAAATATTGTCTATAAGTGAATAGTAAGTGAAGGTCACAAAGATGTAAATAACGAGTGAATGAGGGGAACAGTGGCGTAGACAAGAAGGGTGCAGGGTGGTCATATGTCTTTTAGCGAAAAAAATTGTAGTGTAAATTTTCTGAAGTATACGGCTATTTTTGTAATTTGCCTCCCTAACAAACTAATTTGTAGTATAGTTTTCTAAAATTATTAAATTTTGTCCATTTTGATCATAACTTTCTGACTATGGCCCCTAAAGCGTTAGAAGAATAATGCGGTGTTGATGCAACAAGTGCGGGTATACTGCAAGAGAATGACTACACTCATCCTAAATAAGTTTTAGTATGGGGAGTTAAGTATACTCTCATGAAAACCTTAAACATTTTGTATTCCACAAGTTTTTAGTTCATATTGTATAATATTAAATTTAAAACCAACCTAAAATATATGTAACAACTTTTTAACTTTTCTCTCGACATCAACACATAACTCTGTTCGAATATCCGAACAAAATGTACAAGTTTGAAACTTATCAGAGAACTTGATATTTTTTAGTTCTAGTAACTAATCATTACAAAGATGATGGTACGTAGATATTCTATGATTGACGCCCAAACAAAAAAAAGTTTATAACTTGTCATGTCATGCTTGGTAAAACCTCGAACCTTTTGATATTGTAAATGTAAATGGATGTATATTACATACAATTCTTCTATATCTCATAAGATGTATCAAACGATAAGTGTTATGCGCCGTGCGTTGCAACGGAAATAAAATAAGGTATTATTTGTAGTTCGCTACATGATGTTTGTTTCATTGATCATTTATAAACATTGTCATTATAATTATATGCGTTTTATAAAAAAGAATAAAAATATATCAATAAATGTTACATGTTTTATAAAATATTGCAAAATCAGGGAGAAAAAATAAGGTAAGAATGAAACTCGAACTCTCAAGACCTCAAGATTGTTTTGAAGAAAACTTAACACCAAGCTAAACTTCTGACTTGTGTTTTAATCAGTGTTCTAAAAGGCGCGCCAAGATGCCGCAAAGGCGTCGCCAAGGTGTGAGGCGTGGCCTCGCCACCACGAAATGGACCATGGCGGCTGCTCTAGGTGTGGCGTGGAAAAAGGCGAGAAAATGCGCGCCTTTTGGTAAGGCGTGGCGACCTTTTTTTTTTTTTTTTTTTTTTTTTAATAACTATTTTGAACCCGTATTTGGAATTTGGGCTATTTTGTATTTGGGTCTAGTAAATGTATAATAAGTATTAGTCTAAATGTCTATTATAGTAGTATAAATTTATATGAAATATGATACTATAACATAAATGATAAATCTATAAATATTTTTTGCCGCATTAGTCACGCCTTAAAAAACGTCATGACTTCGCCATGGCTCGTAAGACATGAGGCGTGGCCATGCCGCCACGCCACGCCTCACGCCATTTATAACCTTGGTTTTAATTTAATAATGATCCAATTAGGGCAACCTTTCACTAATAAGGTATAAATGCTTACGAGTTTTGAAATCTTACAAAATAGGATAACGTGAAGCTTGAGCTCGTAACCTACCTTTTGATTGTGAGTACTAGGGGTTGCAATTATTCTTGACACGCCGCGATAATTGACACGAACCCGATACAAAGTTAAACGGGTTCGGATTGAAGATAAACATGTTTGGGTAATAAATAAGTCAACCCGTTTAACTTGTTTTGTAAACATGTCGTGTTTAGGTTGAGCAAGTAGTTAACATGTCAACCCGTGAACCCGTTTAAGTTGAGCAAGAATTTGGATTGAAATGTGTTTTCTTGTGTTCTTAATATGATATGGAATTACGATTATAACTTGGATTAGAACTAGTTGAATTATTTATATGTTATTTTTATCATTTATTAAATCTTTATATCATTTTTGGATTAAAACTAGTTGAATTAACAAACCACTAACCTTCTTCACTGTATGAATTATTTATTTAAACATGTTAAACGGGTCACAAACGAGTTATATGTGTTATGCATGTTTGATTTGGTGTTGGATTTCTTGACATGATTAATAAACGAGTCATGTTTGGGTAAAGATTATAACAACCTGTCAATCCGAGTAAGTTAATCCGAACTCGACTCGATTGCCGCCCTTAACTGCGTACTGAACTTTCCATTGTACCAACCATAACTGTGTGTTTATATTGTTATTTCATGTATTTAATATCTAATCTGACAATTAACCAAACATTACAACATCGTCTAAGACGTCTCATGTATATAAGGTCACACGTATATTATATTTTTAGATCATAAAAAAGTCTAAACTTCTCTCTCATATCATACACACTTAAAAAAAAAACTTATTATGAATGAAGATAAGATAAGTTTTTCATGGTTTCTAAGTTTCGTATAATCAGTTAATCACTAGGAAAACACGTTTCCTATAGTCATCGAGTATTGAATGTGATATAACCTCTTTGGACCACTGAGGAGACTGAAATTTTTTTATTGAGACATTGAAAAGGGTTAAATGACGTATTAACATCGAGTCAGTTCCCATTATGAACTTTATTATGGCCAAATATGATAACATTTTCTATCCCTTGCTTATTATAGATGTCTTGCGGTCGTTTTATCGAAGAGATTTGCTAACGGATGCTCGCTGTGTAACTTTTAAAAATGCAGTTAACGTGTAATTACGACTACATACAAACTTTCATTTTCAATCAAAATACATTTAAACAAACATAAAGCAAAGTCATAATTTACTATGATTAAATATGATTTTTAGTTTAATACTCTCAAAATTTCATTTATAACACTTTTAAAGATGATCGAACACCCGTTAGTAAATACTTTGCAGTAATAATACTTTAGACTCGTGTTTAATCAATAAAGATATATTTATTTTAGTTACGCTAATACCGAGTACTTTGTAATTATCACTTAGCGCAAACAAAATTTTGGCAGTAAAATAAAGGGCAAAATACCTATTAATGTACTATACTTGCCACAAATATTACTTTCATGTACTGAACAATTTTTTTTCCTTATATGGGTACTGAACTTTCATTTTTTGGTCTTTTTTATGTAATTTGTGACATTTTTGCCCCTGTATTTTTAATAATTTGAGGGGCAAAAACGTCACAAAGTACATCAAAAATACCAAAAAATGAAAATTTAGTACCCATTTAAGGGAAAAAATTTGTTCAGTACACGAAAGTAACATTTATGGCAAGTATGATACATTTTGAAGGAATTTGCCCTAAAATAAATATAAATTTATAAATTGTAAGTTAACCAAGAAGTTTACAACACCTCAAATGAGAGTTGGCTGCATTATGTACGTGAACTAAAGAATATTATAATATGATAGTGTATGAGAGTTTTAACCCAAGACTAAAGCTGGTACGACTAACATGGGTCCAAACGAGGCCTACTAAGGTGTTGTCTGGAGAAAACTTTTCTAGGCAACAACTGCATGGCAACTGTCTCTTGATACTGTTATTGTACTAAGCATCATGTATAATCATCTAACTGGTGGAAAGGTAATGCGGCAGACATATCACTCACAGTACCTCGGATGAAGATTCGTTCGTACTCAGAGCCAAGAGCATGTTGCCATGTGTCACTATTGTCTCCTCCATGGGATGATTACTACGTTGGTCTCTCAAGACTGTTGGATCACATCAAACAAATCGCACACAACCCTAAATCGATCCCTATAAATATATAGACATTTCATGAAAATGACCAAGTTCATACACTAAGCCATAACTGTATGTGAGCGTTACCCTGGTTCTAGATAAACATTTCTATCTCGGGGTTCTTACCAAAGAAGGGAAACTGTACAAAACTATAGTAAGTAACATATCAGTTTAAATTATATAGTCGAAGTAAGAGAGCTAATGAAGTAATAAAAACGAACACAATAATGTATCAAAAATATATGGGCAAATTACCTGAAAATGTATGCAACTTGTCACTTTTTCCCATTGTATGTAGCTTTCTTTTTTTTTTCCCAATGTGTCACTAAACTTGCTAAATTCGTCCATTGTGTGTAGCGGTGACTTGATTCACCTGCTGGAGCAGGTTAACCTAACGGTCGTTAGGTTTATCATTGCACCGTTAGTCCTTTAGAGTAACGATCGTTTATCATGGTTACATACAATGACAAAAAGTAACAAGTTAGATGACTTATTTATTTTTAAAATTTATGTACGTTTTTTACATGTTTTTGCACACATTTTTATACACGCTTTTATACACACGTTTTTATGCATGTTTTATACGGATTTTCATACATACATTTGTATACACGTTTTTATGCACGTTTTATACACACGTTTTTTATACACACATTTTTATGCACGGTTTTACACACGTTTTTATAAACACACATTTACACACGTCTTTATACAGACATTTTTATATACGTTTTTATACACACGTTTTTTATACACACATTTTTACGTTTTTGTCTTTTTTTTACGTTTCGTCGGTTTTTTTACGTTTTCGTCGGTTTTTTTACGTCTTCGTCAGTTTTTTTACGTTTTCGTCCGGTTTTCTGTTTTTGTCCGTTTTTCGCGTTTTCGTCGTTTTTCGCTTTTTCGCTCGATTTTTTACGTTTTCGTCCAGGTTTTCACGTTTTCGTCCGGGTTTTTATGTTTTTGTCAGTTTTTTACGTTTTGTTAGTTCTTTTATGTTTTTGTCGATTTTTTTTTACCTTTTGTCAGTTTTTTTACGTTTT
>LBNU01001786.1:12997-28829 GCA_014162995.1 Artemisia annua | reverse complement strand
TGTTGACTTTGACTTTTGCCTATAAAACAGATCCAAACTTTCATCAACCCTCATTCCTCAATTTAATCCCAAACCATGTCTTCCAAAATAGAGATCATCGATCTAACCTCTTCCTCATCATCATCATCATCAAGTGATGGTTGGAATGCTTACTTTCCACCCATTAAACGACCCAATACACATCCAGTAACTACAAACCAAGGAGGCAAAAGAAAGCATGAGATGGGGGAACCAAGTCAAACCCCCATTCCTGCTGGTTCTGATTCTTCTGACGATTCAAACCCTTGGATAGGTTATCCTGCTTCAGATAGAGACCTAGTCTCTCCTTTTCTCTTTACCTCGGATGAGGAATCTTCTGAGGATGAATATGAAGATCCCTCCTTTCTTCCTCCTTCCACACCTGAGAGACCACAACAAAGGTCTAGGAAGACTAACCCTCCACTTCCAAAATCAAGAGAGGTGGTTCTTGGTCTTCCTGCTTCAGAAGGTAAGGGAGATGACAAAGGGAAGGAAAAGATGGAATAGTTGTAAATGTGATGTGTTCTTGAGCATCTTCATCATCGTTTTCATCAATCCATCTTTCCATTTTCATCTTTAGCTTCTTCATCGTACTGGTCATGCATATCTACCACTTTTGGCACTGATGATGGACTAGTTAGACATAGTGTAGTTGAACATGTAATAGAATAGGCTTTACTTTTGAACTTGTTTGTAAGCTGTAACTCTGTTCTTGAATGAATGAATCAATCTTGAATTTATCGTTTGTTGTACTTGTTTGTAGTTTACTTCAGTAGAAATAATGTATGACACATTTGTTCCACTTCAGTAGAAACCATGAGAAGCAATTGTAACAACTTCAGCAGGAACAATGAGAACTTCTTTGATCCTATGTCAGGAGAAACCATCACTGCTTCAGTAGCAACAATCAGTAGCTTACAGTTCATTGTTCCAAACAGCCAATTCATGATCTGCAAGTATCACCAACTACACATAACCGTATTCTATAAAAGAAACACAAAGTAGCAAACCAAATATACAAACTAATATGCTATTACACACATTAGATGGTTAGTGTTAGAAATCTAAAATTATACAAGATTTTACAACAACATTCAATCCTCCCCTGAGGCATATGCCTCCCCTTAGGCTTATACCTCCTCTTAAACATTGCATTCAAGGGTTAACCATCCCAATGTGGACCACTAAGTGTTGAAACCTAGGTCCTTCAAAAGCTTTAGTCAATAAATCTGCCAAATTTTTATCTGTGTGAATTTTAACTACATTTATCAAATATTTTTCATATGCATCTCTTATAAAGTGGTGTCTTATCTCAATATGCTTTGTTCTATTGTGAAAAACAGGATTTTTAACAATGCATATGGTACTTTGATTATCAATAAAGATTGTGGTGTTCATGAAATTAAACCCATAATCTAGCAACTGATTTTGAATCCAAAGTACCTGCCCACAACAATTGACAGCAGCAACATACTCTGCTTTAGTAGATGAGGTAGCAACAATGGTTTGTTTCTTGCATTGCCAAGAAATCAATCTTCTTCCATGAAATTGGCAACCTCCAGTTGTAGACCTTCTATCCAAATTTGCACCAGCATAGTCACTATCACTATAAGCCTCCAACTTGAAAGAGGACTCTCTTGGGTACCAAAGACCTAGATAAGGCTGGCCTTTAAGGTACTTGAAGATCTTTTTGACTGCATTCAAGTGAGAAGTAAGTGAAGTAACTTGATGCCTTGAACAAGCACTCATAGTAAATGTAATGTCAGGCCTAGAAGCTGTCAAATACATCAAAGAACCAATCATAGATCTGTATAAGTGAACATTCACAGCTGGATCTGATTCAATGTTGTTCTTTGGTTTAGGAGCTTCATAAGGTGTAGTGGCAGTTCTGACACTTTCCATACCAAACTTTGTCAAAATGTCTCTCACATATTTCTCCTGATGGATAAATATGCCATCTGGTTTCTGCTGAACCTGTAGACCCAAGAAGAAAGTAAGCTCCTCCATGACACTCATTTGAAATTCACCCTTCATTAAGTCTTCAAATTCCCTGCACCAAGCTTCTTTGGTGGATCCAAAGATAATATCATCCACATAAACTTGCACAAGTATAATATCCCTTGAATCCTTTTTTAGAAAGAGTGTTTTGTCAATGGCACCTCTCCTGTAGCCATGCTCCAGTAGAAACTTTGAGAGCCTAGCATACCATGCCCTTGGTGCCTGATGTAAGCCATAAAGAGCTTTGACCACCTTATAAACATATTCAGGGTGATTTGGATCTTCAAAACCTTTGGGTTGAGTGACATAAACTTCTTCTTCAATCTCACCATACAAGAATGCACCTTTGACATCCATCTGATATATAGTAAATCCTTTGTAAGATGCATAGGCCAAGAAAATCCTTATGGCCTCAACTCTAGCAACAGGTGCAAAAACTTCATCATAATCTATTCCCTCTTCTTGCCTGAACCCCTGAGCCACCAATCTTGCCTTGTTTTTGACAACTATACCTCTTGCATCTCTTTTGTTCTTCAAGATCCATTTTGTCCCAATAGCATACTTCCCATCTGGTAAAGGAACCAATATCCAAACCTGCTGATGCTTGAATTGTTGCATTTCCTCTTGCATTGCCTCAAGCCAACTATTATCTGCAAGGGCTTGTGGAACACTGGTTGGTTCCATTTGAGAGAGAAAACAAGCAACCATACAATGTTGAAAGTCTGTATGATTGTCTCTCTGCTGCTGGGATACATAAGACATAAAAGCAACTTCTCCATACTTTGTCTTCTTCACAGTGCTTCTAGTATGAACCGGATCTTTAGGATCACCTATTATATTCTCCATTGGATGAGTAGTGTGAATCCTTTTTGTTGCATTGGGGTTGACATCAATGGTTTTGTCAAGATTGGTCACATTAGGTTCAAAGTCACTATCATAGGAAGAGGAAGTGAAGATGCCAGCTTTGGGTTGGTGATTACCAAGATCTGTGGGACTTGGAAATTGTGTATAAGGTTCACCAAAGTCTGTTGACACACGAGCAGACGTAGGAGTAGAAACAGGTTGAGCATCAGCAGTAATGAGGTTATCAGTAGAAACAGGAGAACTGTTAGTAGAACTGTCAGCAGAATCCTGATTTCCACTAATGGCTTGTGCTGATCGTCTCAGAAGTGCTTCAGCATCATTTTTAATCTTTGCACCAAGTTTCTCAGCTTCTTGAGTAGCAGCATGTTCTTGTGTCATGAGTTTAGCAAGATCCTCTGCATAGTATGACTCATCTTCATCCTTCTCAGAAGTATCTTTTGCACTGTTTCCTACAAAATGGTTAGGAGGAATGGAAGGTACTACAATAGTTAGTTCATCAAACTCAGACTCATCCTCTGAGTCATCATCCAGTACACCTGCATTGTTAGTAGGAGCATCTTTTGTACCTGCAGATTGATTAGCGACAAATCTAGTATACCAAGCATGACCATGACCTTGTACATTAGGTTTTTCTTCTAGGTATCTTAGATTAAGAGTCTCCTCTATCCTCTTAGCATTCAGGTTATATACCCGATAAGCCTTACTATGAGCTGAATATCCCACAATGTATCCCTCATCAGCTTTGCCATCAAATTTCCCAAGTGGGTCACTGGTGTTCAAAATGGTCACATGACAGCCAAAAGGTCTTAGGTAATGAACAGAAGGAACTTTCCATGTGAGAAGTTCATAAGGTGTCTTTGAGTGAGGTCTTGTGATAGAGACCCTGTTCAAAACATAACAAGCAGTGCTTACTGCTTCAGTCCAGAACATTGTGGGTAGCTTAGAGTCTACAAGCATGGATCTTGCTGCCTCTATTAAAGTTCTATTCTTCCTCTCAGCAACCCCATTTTGTTGTGGGGTCCTGGGATTGCTATAGTCCCTTTTTATCCCTTTAGAGTTACATAGGTCTATTAAAACCACATTTTTGAACTCTGGTCCATTATCACACCTTATACCTTTTACCTTTTTATTAATCTGGTTTTCAACTAGGGTAATAAAATCTTTCAAAATTGGAGATGTTTCATCTTTAGTTTTCAAAAAGAATACCCAGCAAAACCTGCTATAATCATCAGTGATTACCAAACAGAAGTACTTATGATCAATACTTCTCACTTGAGTTGGACCAAAGAGGTCCATATGCAGCAACTGAAGTGGTTATGTGATATTGCTCACTGCTGTAATGGCTTTGTAAGAGGCTCTGTGTTGTTTTCCTTTGTTACAGGCAACACAATTGTTTTCATTGGTGAAGACCTTGGAAGGAAGCCCTTGAACAAGACCAAGTTTAGACAGCTTGTTGATGGTTTTGAAATTCACATGAGCCATCCTTCTATGCCATTTGGTAGATTCATCCATGGAAGCTTTAGCCACCAAACATGTTAGATCACTGTCAGGTTGTACCTCATTTAAGTTGAATGTGTACAAATTATTGCTTCTTGGAACCCTCAGCAGAATTGGTGTATCTGCTGGAAGTTTGAAGTCTTTGTTGAGTACAAGACATTAATCCTCTGAGAAGTAAACTTTGTTCTTTTTGTCACAAATTTGTGATACTGAGAACAAATTAAAGTGCTGCAGTTCCTTCACATAAAGTACATTTTCAAAATCCAGCATGGGTGTTCTGATAGTTCCTTTTCCTGTGATTCTACCATTGCCTCCACCAAAGGTCACATTTCCTCCACTTGCTATGGGTACAAAGTTAATCATCTTTTCTCTGTTCCCTGACATGCTCCTTGAACAGCCACTATCTACTATGCCAACTTCTTTACTTAGTAAGGGATGATCCTACAACAACAACAAAAAATATACAAAATACAAGTACACTTTGGAGACTCAAGTCATTACTGACTTGAGCCTGCCTTGTGGATCATAAGAAGTAGGCCATGTAGATGTATAAGATCCACCATTGTTCTTGGATCTTCTTTGATAATTAGATCTCCTGTTAGTCCAAGAACAACCTGCTGAGGGCTTAACAGCAGTATCCCATGGTCCCCCCAACCCATATACATAGGTTGATAATAACTAGGCCAATAACCATTCTGATAATAAGAAGAAATAGGTCTAGGGAATGGTCTTGCAACATGTCGTTTCCTATATGATGGAAAAGTTCTGTCAGCAGAAACTGATGTATCAGCAGATGCTGATTTATCAGCAGTATTGTATCTCCTGTTAGATTGAGTTGCTTGTGGAACATAAGCAGGTATGTCATCAACACGTTTCCACATTGGTCTAGTTTTCTTAGCACAAACACCTATTCTTTGCTCAAGAAAATTACAATCCTTAATTAAATGAGATTTGCTTCCAGACACAAAATATTTCTTCTTTCTAGAAGATTTATTAACATTCAAAGGAGTTCTATTGAAAGCATTCAAGCCACAAACATTAACAGAATTGTTCTTGACAGAATTAACATTATTGTTTTGCAAAGAATTAAATAACGAGTGTTCAGCAGAAACTATCTTTGAATGAGATTCATCAGCAGCAACTCCTAGAGGCTTGTTTGAGGACTTGGGTGAAGGCTTGAATGAGGTCTTGGGAAGGTCTGACTGATCACTTGAATCACAACTTTCATAGGCAGTAGACCCTTTATCAGAAGACTTGTCACTGCAAGAGACAGAGTCAGCAGTATTAGTAACAGGGCCAGATAAGTCACTTGACTTTATGCCATATAAATGGTGTGATCCATCAAAGTCAACTGTGATGGATAGGTCAATGGGCATATGTTCACCTCTAATGGGACCAGGGACAGCATGTAAGGTGCCTTCTTTAACATAGTTTGCTAATCCTGCTGGTGTAGTTTTTCTACTGTCATCCCTAGCTTCTAATCCTACATATTTCTGAAAACCTAATCCTATACTAGAGTTTACAGGTTGAGTACCATACAAACTTCTAGCTAAATTATCACCTGATATTAACCACTTCTTATGTGTAGCTATTTCAGTATCTAGCTTCTCTTGAAGAACTTGTTTATCAGATTCTAAATTAGCTTTTAACTTCTTAGTATAAATTAACTCATCTTGAGCACATTTTAATTCCTGTTTTAAACCTTTTATTTCCTCCTCATAAGCAACTTAATTCTTCTGAAACCAGATCTTTTGTTTTTCTACAATTTTTAGACCATGTTTATATGACTCAAGGTCTTTATAACACTCATTATATTTAGGTGTCAATTCATCATATTGTTCTTTAAGTTCATTATATCTTACACTACAACCAAACACACAGTTATGTACCTGAGAAATGCCCATAAGAGCATATTGATCATGAACATCTTCTGAAGTACAGCTTGCCAGCAATCCACTCTGATCACTATCACCATCACTTCTCTCATGAGCCTTCCAGTCAACATGATCATCCAAAGTGATCAAGGCTGTGGGATATCCAGTTTTGGCAGTATCAACTTCTCCTTGTTTCTGCTGATAGGTAGAATACCTAACCTCATCAGTAGATTTCCTGTCCTTGAATTCTCTGGAGAAGTGACCCATTTGACCACAAGTGTAGCACTTGATCTTCCTTCTGTCAAACCTAGCTGAATCCCTGCCATTGAAACCAAACTTCCTCCCAGCCTTTTTCTCAAATCTCTTGATGCTCAATGAGAGCATAGCCACCTGCCACTTCAAGTTCATCTCTTCCATATCCAATGGATCCACCTGTTCAAAGTCCTCATAGGAGAGTTGCTGCTGAGATTCACAATCAGCAACAAAAGAGTGAAGTACATCTTCCAACACACTACCAGAAGAATGTGATTTGGTTGGTGTGTATGAAGATGATGCAGATGAAATTGGACTTGAACTAGGAGGCATTATATTGGATGTAGAACCAACAAAAGCTGAGTAATTTGGAGTAGTTGAACGAATAGGACTTTTGACATCTGGTTCAAGAGTTTTGAGCTTGTTGTATAAATCATCAAAACTCATCATATCCAATCCACCCTTGGCTTTGAGTGCAATACTTACTTGAAGCCATGATGGAGGCAAGGATCTTAAGAATTTAGCATTGCAATCTTCATTGTCTGGCCTTGCCTTCAGCTGATTCAATTGACTCAGAATCTTGTGAAATTTGTCATAACCCTTGTGGATACCTTCTTCCTCAGTGATCTGAAACTCTTGAAACTGCTGCTTCAGCATTGACTTCCTCATCCTTCTTGACTCATCATTCCCACCAAATCTAGCTTTAATTGCCATCCAGAGATCCTTTGCATCAGACATGTAGTGAAAATCACCCAAGTGATCTGGAGGTATACCTTGAAGAAGTATAGTTCTCACTTTATTTTCCCTCTGAAGAGCAAGAACCTCTTCAGCAGATGTAGGATCGAGATAGTATATTCTACCATCTGCATCAGTGCCAGTCCTCTTTGGACTGTTACCTTTAAGTACCACCTTCCAAAGATTATGATCAATGTTGGTAATCCAGTTCTGCATCTGCATTGCCCAGAGTTCATACTCTTCTTTCTTAAGGTAAGGGAATTTTGCATTGCTGTTTGAGAGAGTGAGGTGATGAAGGGATGTTGTGTTTTGATTGTGTGTTGAATCTGACTCAGCATCAGATCCAGACATGATGTAAAGTTGTGTTGTTGAGGAGTTGTTAAAAAATTGATGTTCTCAGTATCAAAGAGACTCTCCCGAGGCTCTGATACCACTTGTTGAATCTATGTATCCTTGATAGATCTTGTAGCTCTCGTTGATCGTTAGCAGTGTCTATGTAATCACAAACACTCTAATAGAGAATATCCAAAGCTTGTATTCTAATGCGGAAAACAAATACAAACATAAACAATGAATACTAAGAACGTTTAATCCTCTATGGATTATATATTGATAACTTGTAAACACGTTCGTTACATAGAACATAAACTTGTGTTCCTTTTATAGACAAGGAACCCTAACCTAAACCGTTTCACAAGAAACGTATATTCTATAAACTTTAAATGATATGCATTATCTTTTCCTAATTTAACTCATGCATATCCTAACTACATTACATAATGCACGGTTTTACTATGTCCGCAGAAACTAAAAATGCTGAAACTATGTCTTCAGCAGTATCTTATCTTCAGCAGAATCTGTGTCCTCAGCAGTTTCCTTTAGCAGTAACCATCAGTAGAATTCTCACTTAGCAGAATTACCAACATGTTATATTGTATACAGTTCACCCTTGGTCCAAAACACTCTACAAAAATGAACATTCAGTTTATAAAATTACAAAACACCCCCTATACTTTTTAAAATCAATTCGGTTTACAATAAAATCCACAAACCCTAACCCTAAATTTTTCCAATCATTACAATCATCAAAACAACCTTAAACAACATTAATTACACCAAATCAAACACCAAAAACCCTAAACCTAGCCCATACGATTTCCTTTTCTTTTATTTCCTTTTTCTTAATTAAACCCGATTACAAATAAATTCCAAAGTATGTTTCCAGGTTTCAAAAATTATGAAAACTATTTTCTTAGGGTCGAATGATACGTACAAGACCTGAATAAATTGTATTCGAAGTTCCCAAAATTTATTTCAAGCCGATTCTTATATTATTTTCTTTTTAGGGTTTTAAACATGTTCTGATCAAAACAATTTTTTTTAGCAGGCATGGACAATTTTCCCACGTTCAATACAGATTATAAAATGATAGAAAGATACCTTGATGAAGAATTATCGAAAGAAAATGAGTAAAATGATTTGTTGCAACCGATTAGATCAAAACAAACCCAAACAATTTAGCAACGATTCCACCATCTCCAAAACTATTTTTCCCAGCCTTCTTGCTTCCAAACACGTCCAAGAAAATTGCTTCAAGGTTGTTAGAATTTGTTATCAGCTGATGGTGATTTTAAAGAGGCGATATAGGTTTGTTTGGCTTTTAGAAAATATGTAAAAAGGAATAACCGGTTTATGAATTGTATATTAGGCATGTTAGGAATTTCATAGAAGGAAACAAATAAATAGAATCGTGATTTGTGGGATTTGATGGATAATTGTAGCCGAATTTCATGTTTTAGATACATCGGTTTTTAATTAAGGAAACAAATCAAAATTATTTTATATAATTTCTTAGTCAAAGAAATGTTATAATTTAGTTAAATTTTTGATTTAAACTTTAGATTATTAATTTTTATAGGTTATGTACAATATTTAATTATTATGAGACATATATAACATTTTATGTGATTTTTAAACATTAGGGGAAATTTGGTACTATCACAAGCTTCGAAATTTTAGGTTTCTAAATATTCTCGGATTCAAAATATGTTCAAAATTTTAATTATCAGGTTTCGTTTAAATTAGTTGGATATATGGTTTATTCGTTTTGTTACTTCCGGTTTTATAATTAATCGCATTCATAACTTAGGAAAATTTCAAATTAGACGTAAANATTTAGAAAATATGTAAAAAGGAATAACCGGTTTATGAATTGTATATTAGGCATGTTAGGAATTTCATAGAAGGAAACAAATAAATAGAATCGTGATTTGTGGGATTTGATGGATAATTGTAGCCGAATTTCATGTTTTAGATACATCGGTTTTTAATTAAGGAAACAAATCAAAATTATTTTATATAATTTCTTAGTCAAAGAAATGTTATAATTTAGTTAAATTTTTGATTTAAACTTTAGATTATTAATTTTTATAGGTTATGTACAATATTTAATTATTATGAGACATATATAACATTTTATGTGATTTTTAAACATTAGGGGAAATTTGGTACTATCACAAGCTTCGAAATTTTAGGTTTCTAAATATTCTCGGATTCAAAATATGTTCAAAATTTTAATTATCAGGTTTCGTTTAAATTAGTTGGATATATGGTTTATTCGTTTTGTTACTTCCGGTTTTATAATTAATCGCATTCATAACTTAGGAAAATTTCAAATTAGACGTAAAATTAAGTATTTAAAATTTATGGTTTTACAACTCTTCCCTCCTAAAAAGAAAATTTAGGCCGTGAAATTGAAATGAAGAGATCAAACGGAAACGTACTAATTCACAAAATGAAAAGGAAGTGATTAACTTGCTCAGAATAGTTTCTCCAATGAAATTTAACAAACGAAAAAGTTTCTCATGACTCGATCTGAATAAAATAGGATAGCCCCGGGCTCTCCACATAAAACAAATCTGATACAACAAATACGAAATGCACATGAACAGATGATAGTCGTAATCTCGCAAGGAGATATATGAACATCAGATGAATCTGGAAAGAATACGGAAGTGAAACTAGATGATAGAAAACTTCACAAATTGAATCAGGTTCTGAACGTACTAAGGATCTTGCTAAAATCAGAGGAGTATATATTGAATCATCAGTCATGCCAAAAGTTCCTAAAGAGGTTGGTAACCTAATCGTATTAACGATTAACTAAGCATAAATCGGAGTATCGAGTCATATCTGAATGTATAATGGGATAGGTAGGATAACCGCACGGGTAGAATGAATCTAAGGACTAATGTATCATGAACCAGAGCTTACTTAATGCCAACACGTCTAACTCTTATGTATGGAAAACATCATACAGAACACACAAATTTCTTTCTAACTTTCAAACTTCCTCTTCCACAATGACAACAATTCCATCAGTCATTGTAATCAACTCCAAACATTCAATGAGCGGCTTCTCGACTTAATTCAACTGAAGGTGTTCTACATTTCCGTTCATACACTATCTGAAAGGACAAACTTTGTCACTTGTACGCCATCGATCTTAATGAGCAAACATAATCAGATCACACACCTGTCAACTTCCTACTCAACACTTCTTCCAAGTCCGAATAGTTGTTCTGCTTATCCATTAGTCTGTTGGTGAAAAGCATTCCTATACTTGAGTCTAGTCCCTCAAGCCTTCAGTATTTCTCCTTGGTATTGTGAGGTAGTAACGCAAATCTATGACACGATCACTGCAGGTGCGCTAAGTAATTGAGAAATCTTCTGCCGGAGGATTTATGCCAACTTGCTAACTGAATACACATCCTAAGAGGTAGAATGAGCTGACTTAATTGAACGATACATCACCTCTCAAATTATATCATTCTTCTCAAATGTGCGAGGAGGTTTCGTTACAAGGTTCATGAAAAGTCTAATCCAACTTCTAAGTCGGAAAGTCCATAAGTTAAAGAAACTCCCTGGCATGCTGAAGTTCAATCTTGACTTATAACATACTAAGCACATCATCACTAATGTGATCACAACCAGTTTCATGCCATTCCCTCTGAAAATTCTGCTTAGATCCCTTATACATGTTGGTACAACTAAGAGGGATAGAGAAAGTAAAACTGTGCCTCAATCATAACACCTTCTCTCCAGTCTTCTAACACAGATCATAGTTCACCATCTTGCTCCTGAGCTTCTAAAATTTGTAATTGGATTCAACCTTCATGTTTGCTACGACTCAACTTCCCTGAGTTCTAAGTCTTGATTTTCTTAAGCTCAATCTCCGAGACAAACCGAACTTCAAATTTCTTCCTAAATGCATCTCCCACCAAATTTACCTTGTAAGATATGTCTTCCAATCTTAAGAGCAACCATACTGCCGCTAATTCCAAGTCATGCATTGAATAATTCTCCTCAAACGGTTCTAATTGTCTTGATGTGTAAGCAATAACCTTCCCGTGCTACATAATGGCATAACCAAGTCTCTTCTTGAAACGTCCCAAAATTGGTACTACCTAAAAGTATGGAAGTTGAAGCTAATTTCTATTTTAGCTTTTTCAAAAATCTGTTCTCATCCAAACTAAGCTTCTCTTCTTTACTCATAAAATTCCTCAACGGTAACGCAAGTCGTGAACATTGTCCAACCAATATCATGCTTCCAGAATATACAATTGATCCTCATGTTTCCAACATAATACAAAAATGATTCTCATGTTTCTCCTTCGTCTCTGAATGTAATAATATGTCATACTATGAACAATTTGTCTAAGTACTTACGAAAGACACAATTCATCAAATTCAATAAACAGTCAGAGCATTAGCTAATACTATTAGCATCATTAACAGTCATAGTGGCCGATACAAATACGAAATGAAATTTTTGGAATAACTTCAAGCAATAATCCATCTAAAGGAAAACTCCGTGTCTTAAAGTTGATCAGATACATCATCGATTTGAGGTAGGGAATAATGGGTTCAAATAGTGATACGGTTCTTCCAGAAGTCAATTTACATAACCTCCTGCTACCATCTTTCTTCATCGCGAAAAAAAACTGAAGCACTCTAACGAGATACACTAAGACAACAAACCATTTCATAGCTTTTTGGTTGCCACTCCTCCAGTTCTCTCAATTCGGCTGGTGCTGTTCAATATGGAGTTTCAAAATCAGGCAAAACGTCGTCCTATACGGATAGGGTTCTCTCTCATCAAACTTAACTGTTCTCAGGCACTCCTCAAAGATATCCTATGATCCCAATAAGTTCAAGTTATATGATGTAATTATTATCACGTTGGCCAGGCGCCATAATACTTGCATCATATAAACATGCCTTTATTGAAATCATATTCTACCTCAAGTCGTGACTAAATATTTTCTCAGTTCTAAGTCAAATCAAATTCATAATCGGTGGAAAAATCTCGGTGCCTTATTCAGGGATTCATTGGAAGAATTTAGATTGCAAAATGACTCTCAAAGTGAGATTCATCCCACGGGAAACAAGAATGATGCTAGTAAAACTCCATAACCGTGAAAGTAACATACGAGTTTCCAGGGTAGTAACGATAACAAAAGTTTAACAATCAGAAGTCATGACAAAAATAAATCAGACTGGTTCAAAATGTCAAAGGAGAGACGTATTATGACAATAGTTTGCATCTTGATGCTCGGTCCACCAGTCAATATCCGAATGACAATCGAATTTAAACATTCCAAGGAAAGACAGATCAGCATAGCGAATCTTATAATTCAGAAGTGAGGAATAATATTCCTATTCTCGTGGTTGATCACCACAAGATTTCTCATAGGAATACAACTGGGTAAGGCAAAATCTAATGGTGTAGGGAAACTTAAATATGCTTATCAAAAGCAAGAGATTTCACAGAACGTGTCAAACACGTCATGATCATAGAAATTCTCAAAGTGCCTGTAGAGGCATCTAAAGGGTTAACAAATGAATTAGAGGTTGGAATCAAAGAAGATAAAGCTTTATGTAATGTCAAACATCACCACAAAATTCTTACTTGGTAACTAAAATCATGTTATGCAAAATAATAGGCTTCAAATCTCCAGAAGGAAAAATCTAAAAGGCTCACCTAGAAGTAAGGCACGAATCAGAGTGATGCGGAAGCAACGATACCTAAACTGTTAGGAATACGATTTTTGGATAAGAAAGATTCGGTCACCCATAAGAAAGATTCGGTCACCCCAGATATGATTAAGCATTGTTTAGCTCGTAGTAGTTACATTAGTTAGTTATACGTAGATTAGAAGTAGATTAGTTCGCGGAAGAAGGACGGGTCTTTACCCACTGTATACCTGATCCGCAGCCCAAGTGGCACGCCCTAGTGGCAAAACCCATGTATATAAAACCCTCTCCATCCTTGGAGAGGGTAAGCCTTCTCTCATAATCTCATTTTCTTTTCTTTTTTTGGTTTTCTCTCTAAGGCTTCACTTCTTTCTCTCTCTAGAATTTCTTTCTTTCTCTCTTGCTTGGAACGAACCAAACCACATGATTATTCATGTTTGTGATGTTAACTAGTATCCTACAATTGGTATCAAGAGCCATGGTTACATCCTAGGGATCTTAGAACTTGTGGTTTATGGTTTGTTTTGGTTTCTACTAGTTTAGGGTGGTTTTGACTCACTTTGGTGCTCGTTTGTGGTGTTTCTTGTGATCTTTCTTGTACTTCTAGGATTAGAAAGGTTAGAATCATCTAGGTTATCAGTTGTTTGGACCATATCTAGCGTTTGTGAGGTGTACGAATGGGTTTTGGAACTTTTTCTTGCCAGCGGTTAGCTCCTCGTTAAAGTATTCTTCATAGCGGTTAGTTTGGGTATTCAACGGTTAGCAGTAGCGGTTAAGTACAAGTAGTGGAGCGAACATTACACTGTACTCTGTACTGTATCAGCGGTTAAACTCTAGCGGTTTACTTTACAGCGGTTAGTTTGGGTATTTAGCGGATAGTAATAGCGGTTAAGTACAAATAGTGGAGCGAGCATTACGCTGTACTTTGTACTGTGTTAGCGGTTTATTCACAGCGGTTAACTACTCAGCGGTTAAGTCAGTAGTGGTTACTTTACTAGCGGTTACTCTGTCCAGCGGTTACTATTCCAGCGGTTAAGTATCAGCGGTTAAGTCTTAGCGGTTAAGTTTCAGCAGTCATTACATCAGCGGTTTACTCTTCAGTGGTTACTTTACTAGCGGTTACTCTGTCAGCGGTTAATTGTCAGCGGTTACTGTACCAGCGGTTTACCTATCTTAGCGGTTTTCCTGGTTGACTTTAGTAAAATCCCGGGAAAGAATTGATTTCTCGGTTTAAGTCACGTGTGTTGTAAAATCCCGTCTAAGACCTTGTCATCATGACTACTGTAACATCTATTGATGATATTCAAGCTGCTGGATCTGACACTCGACCTCCAATGCTAGAAAGAACGGACTATGAGTCTTGGTCACAAAGAATTCGCTTGTATTGTCAAGGCAAAGAAAATGGGGAGAACATTCTGAGATCAATTGATGAAGGGCCATTCCAAATGGGCACTACCAGAGATGTTATCTCCACTGGTGATGATGGGACAGTCACCCTTGGAATTGACAGACCTCGTACGTACAATGATCTGAATGAAGCTGAAAAGAAACGATATGATGCTGACATTCGTGCTTCAAACATTGTGGTACAAGGGCTACCAAAGGACATATACAAACTGATTAACTTCAACACTGAGGCCAAAGCTGTTTGGGACAATGTCAAAATGTTACTAGTTGGTTCAGAATTAACAAAGGAAGATCGTGAGTCTCAGTTGTACGATGAATTCGAGCACTTTAAGATGAACCCTGGTGAGAGCATCAATGATTATTATGTCAGATTCCACAAGCTTGTGAATGACATGAGAATGATCAAAATGACAATGCCTAACATACAACTCAACTCATAGTTCGTCAATAACATGTCACCGGAATGGGATCGATTTGTCACGGCTGTGAAGCTAAACAAAGGTCTCAGAAACACTAACTATGAGCAACTCTATGCTTATCTACAACAACATGAGAAACATGCTGTGACAACCGGTAATTTTGGGACCTTTTCTAAATTCACCGCATTATATTTTTATAAATGTGAAAAATTGAGTTATCGATAATCCATTGAGTTTTGAGAGAATTGCGTGAAAAGTTTGGAGTTTATGAGAAAACATACATTTCGTTACGTATTAGCTAGGCTATCTGAGTACTTCGTTATAGGCACTATATGACTTGGCACTAGGAACTCTAACATGATGCGTATTTTATAAATAACGGTTACGGTGATTTCGAGTTTTTGATTTAGTTTTATGAGCCATGAGTGGTAAACGTTTTGAAGTGATTTTATTCACTAAACGAACTATTTTAACTTACGAAGAATTATTTCTAAATATGAACGGTGGGTATTAAACGACTTGGTGTAGCGACCGATATTTTTATAAACCTTATAAAATAAGTGTCGGGAGAGATGTGAGAAAAATAAAAGCTTTGGGTATCCCAATTACACTAGTTTATAAAGTTTAGAACTAGAGGGACCATTTTCGTCAAATACCCAAACTTCCTAAACTAATACCCTAACCCTAAATCTATTTTCATTTTATACTTATCATCACCAACTCTCATCTCTC
>LBNU01001784.1:14369-24509 GCA_014162995.1 Artemisia annua | reverse complement strand
AAAAACAATATATTTGCAAAGCGACGTGAGTAAGTTCGTTAAGTGTGAGCTAAGGTTTATGACGAGTTATCGTCCTTTCTCAAGATTAGTTGTCAATTAATCTTTTGAAAAGATAATAATTCTAGACGTGTGATATGGTTATTCTCCGGCTTTAGCCCTTCGAATAATGAAATCGCAAGTCTAAATAATCATAACGATTATTAATCACAAACCTTTAATTTCCACACTTAACTTACAAACTCGAGTCACTAAGCAAACACGATTAAACTACTCACGACTCATATTAAAGAAATTAAAGTTGGAAAAATTAAACGTTAATGAAGTTTTAATCTAAAAATGAAAAGACATTGATCTTAAGTAAGAAAACATTACGTAATAGATTTTAGAAAAATTCGGCTTAGTTTCGTTTAGGTTTAAGAAAAATAAAGACCTCACTCGATAAACGATGAGGTTAACTCGTGCCTAACTCGGCAAGTCAAAAAGAAATGAAACTTGGAATTTTAAAACCCCATACTCGCTAGTATTTAAGAATACCAAACTCGCGAGAACTACTAAACCAAACTCGCAAATTAAATGTTATACTCGCTAAAAAAGAATTGCATACTCGCTAGTTAAGAGAAACCCAAACTCACAAAATGACACAATCCATATTCGCTAGTAATTGAGACCAAACTCGCAAAATCCTGAAAAAATACTTGCAACTTGCTGAAACTAGATTTGATACTCGCTTAAATGTAGAACAATACTCGCAAAAGACAAGTGACAAAACTCGCTATTCAAATCAGAACCATACTCGCTTGACATAGTTGACCAAAAATCATTATTCGCTATTTTTTGTTTGACCATACTCACTATTGTTTGAAAGAAATCAAAGTGCTGAAATGAATTTAATACTCACTGTTATGAAGAAATGAAACTTGCTAATTTAAAGAAACTGAATACTAGCTACTTTTGTAAACAAATACACCAAATTTGCTATCTTAAAAAAATTGCTACTCGCTATTATTTGAAAGTTGATACTCGCAAAAGTAAAATAGCCCTATACTCGCTAATTTTAGTTCAAAACTCGCTGAAATTAACACCCCATACTCGCAAACTTAAAACTCGCAAAAATTAATAACCATACTCGCAAAAATGAAAGTTATACTCGCTATCCTTGAAAGACTTACTCGCTATCTACTGAACTCGCAAGGAAAATCTTCAAACTCGCTAGGAACATCAAATCTAACTAACAAAACAAATTAAACTCGCAAAAAGTAAAGTTTTACTCGCTAGATATGAACAAATATTGCTGAAATTTATAGAAACGCACTAGAAAACATTACTTAACCCCTAATTCGACCCAAAAACATGTAAGAAAGAGCGTTTTTCAATAAAGTTTATCAATAAAACATTTAATCTAAACATAAACATCAAATCCCACATAAGATAACAAGATTAAAACATGTAGATTTAAAAGAAAATTTAGAGAGAGAAAGCGTGGAGAGAGAAACATAAGCAAACTTCATAACTTCGTTGAAAAGAAATGCTACACTACTCTTACTCCTATGAGGACCAACCCTCTAAATCTAGCCCTAAAAACTAACCACCCTTCTAAATGAGGTGTTGGTCTCTATTTATAGGCCAAGAGCTTTGAAGGTTTGACAATATTGCACATTAAGCCCTTGGACCTTTACATTTCATGATAATAACACTAAAACTACGTTACAACGGTACTAAACGTGCTAAACATTAAATGTATCACTAATGTAACTTGAGGACTTGAGTCGACGTTTCTTTCAAAGGTCTTCAAAAGATTTAAACGCGACAACTAGCTCAAATGTGGAGGACTTTTCTCGAAAATCTCTTTGAGCTTCGGTTAAGCGTCTCATGTATTTCTCTTCGAGCCTTTAAGGAATAAATTCGTCGCTTCGGGTTTTCCTTGCTTAGATTTCTTCTTTGACTTAGTTTAAGAAACTTTTCCAAATCTCGTGCTCGTTTTAGGGCTTTTTGGTTGATTTTGATGTCATTTATGCAATATCCTTCCCTGCACAGTCACAAACACAAAAACACGATATCTTTGGCGTTTAACGTTAGTTTTTGGTCTTTTAGAGTCTAAAAATGGTGAATAAAAGGTATGTGAATGAGCACATACCAAAATCCCCCAGACTAAGGTATTGCGTGTCCTCATGCAATGTAATCACGTCACGCTTTAAAGATAAATAATTTCACACCTCTCTTTACTAACTTTGAAAAGTAGCAAAACATTCAAGAGCGATACGAAATCATTTATTCCCTAAAACGCCCCGGTTTTCCATTTTATTCCATATGCAACTTATATTACACTACTTTAGCGTATGACGGTGTGCTTGACTTTCTTTATCTTTCAATAACGATTAAGGGTCATAGAGCAAGAACACGACTCATAGAAAAGTGACCGATTGGATAAAATTTATCGTCCCTGATTATTCACAAGCCCCCAAACTAAGCGTACAGGCTCCAGCTTGAGATAAGGCGTCTGATGGTCCCGGCCACTATACCCCTTGTCGGATTCGGTGGCAATTTCATATGGCCAATGGGCCAGATAACACTCCTGGTAAGGATAGGTGACGAAGAACACGCCACTTCAGCAATGATGACATTCTTTGTAGTAAGGTCACACTCGCCCTACAATGGAATCATAGGACGACGGGGGGTAATGAAAATACAAGCGGTACCATTACAGCACATGGTATGCTAAAATTCCCAGTCGATGTTGGAGTGCTCACTCTAAGGAGTAGCAAAATCATTCCGCTTGAATGTGCATTGGTTTCCGAACCAACAAAAGAAACCCTCGCAGCTGATCCGCCAGTAGAAGAAAGAATTGAAGTCACAATTCACCCAGAACATCCGGAGCAAACAGTGGCAATAGGCTCTACCCTCACAGAGGAGGGCCGAACAAAACTATGTGGATTCCTTCAAAAAAACCTGGATGTGTTCGCCTGGTGTCCAGTGGACATGACAGGAGTCCCGCGGCGTATTGCGGAACATTGCCTCAATATTCGTGAAGAGTACCCCCTAGTAAGACAAAAGAAGCGAGGACAAGCCTCAAAAAGAAACAAGGCAATACGGGAGGAAGTAGAAAAACTTGTGGAAGCGGGCATCATGAAGGAGGTGCATTACCACAGTTGGCTCGCCAACCCAGTAATGGTAAAGAAACACGACGACAGCTGGAGAATGTGCGTCGATTTCAAAGACCTAAATAAAGCATGTCTACATGACTGCTATCCGCTTCCAGAAATAGATTGGAAAGTCGAATCCCTTTGTGGATACCGCTTCAAGTGTTTCTTGGACGCATACAAAGGCTACCATCAGATACAAATGGCAGAAGAGCACGAAGAAAAAACAACATTCATAACCAATGAAGGCATCTTCTATTATTCCAAAATGTCGTTCGGGCTTAAAAACGCTGGAGCGACATACCAACGACTGGTAGACAAAGCCTTCCACAAACAAATTAGAAGAAATCTAGAGGTATACGTGGACGACTTAGTGATAAAGAGTCACACGGAAGACGACATCTTAAGAGATGTGGAGGAACCGTTTCGGACACTGAAAAGCATAAACATGAAGCTGAATCCCAAAAAATGCACCTTCGGACTCGAAGTGAGAGCGTTCTTAGGATACACCATCAGTACCAATGGTATACGGGCCTGCTCGGATAAAACAGAGGCGGTTACAAACCTTCCGTCTCCCAAGTGCTTAAAGGAGGTACAAAAACTCAATGGAAAGCTAGCCAACCTAAACAGGTTCCTTTCAAAATCAGCGGAGAAATCACTACCTTTCTTCAAGACGCTCAAGAAATGCACAAAGAAAAGCGATTTTCACTGGAGAAAGGAAGCGGAAAAAGCTTTCCAGCAAATGAAGAAGGTAATAGCAGATCTCCCGACGTTAACAACACCAATAGAAGGAGATGAACTAATTGCCTACCTAGCCGCTGAAAAAGAGGCAGTAAGTGCGGTGCTGATGACAGAAAGGGGAGATAAACAAATGTCAATATACTTCGTGAGCCATGCCCTAAGAGGCCCGGAAATTAATTACACACCAATGGAAAACTGGTGTTAGCTCTGACGCACGCCACCAGACGCTTAAAAAGATATTCCAGGCACACACCATAGTAGTAATCACGGACCAGCCAATAAAACAAATCCTATCAAAACCAGAGGTAGCTGGGAGACTACAAAAATGGAGCATCGAACTTGGAGGGTATGACATACAATACCGCCCACGAGTCTCAGTCAAAGGATAAATCTTGGCAGACTTTATAGTAGAAAGACCAGAAGACGACTCCATAAGTGAGCCAATGGAAGAAGAGAAACTGCCGAAGCCCTGGACACTGTTCACGGACGGGTCATCGTGTGGAGATGGCTCCGGAGCAGGACTGGTGCTACCAACCGAGTTGGAGCAGAATTCACTTACGTCCAAAGGTTCGCGTTCAACGCAAGTAATAACGAATCAGAATATGAGGCCCTCTTAGCAGGACTCAGAATAATGGAGCAGATGGGCATTGAAAAACTACAACAATATGTTGATTGACGACTCGTCGTGAACCAAATTAACGGGTCATATCTGGCAAAAGAAACCAAAATGGTTCAATATCTAGAAAAGGCAAGAGAACTGATAAGCGGCTTCAGAATGTTCTCAATCCAGTAAATACCAAGGAGTGAGAACAAGAAGGCCGATGCCTTAAGCAAAATGGCATCTACCACCTTCGCTCACTTGAGCAAGCAAGTGTTGGAGGAAGAGTTAAATAAAAAATCGATAGAAGAAACGCAAGTGTTAGCCATAGTCGAGGAAGAAGGAGACACCTGAATGACTCTGATCCACGAGTATCTAACAAAGGATTTGCTTCCAGTGGAGCAAAAAAGGGCCACTGCAGTTAAAAGGAAGTCGCAGCGCTTCGCTGTTATAAAAGGAATTATCTACAAAAAGTCCTTCCTTGGACCATGGTTGTGTTCTGTCGGACCAAGGCAAGCGGAATACGTGTTACGGGAAATTCACGAAGGATCCTGTGGCATGCACGCTGGAATAAGATCCGTAGTGGCAAAAGCCTTGAGNTAAAAGGAAGTCGCAGCGCTTCGCTGTTATAAAAGGAATTATCTACAAAAAGTCCTTCCTTGGACCATGGTTGTGTTCTGTCGGACCAAGCCAAGCGGAATATGTGTTACGGGAAATTCACGAAGGATCCTGTGGCATGCACGCTGGAATAAGATCCGTAGTGGCAAAAGCCTTGAGGACTGGGTACTATTGGCCAAAAATGCACAAGGATGCAAGAAGGCTAATACTAGCGTGCCAAGACTGCCAAGTACACAAGCCCGTCCCACGATACCCACAACAAAACTTAACACCAATTACCTCCCTATGGCCATTCTACAAATGGGGCATTGACATAGCCAGACCCTTCCCGGAGGGACCAGGCAAAGTAAAGTTCTCGACTACTTCACCAAGTGGATAGAGGCAAGATCCGTGGCAACCATAACGGGCCAGCAAATTAAGAAATTTGTATGGGAAAATATGGTGTGTAGATTCAGACTCCCAGGAGTAATCATATCCGAAAACGGAAAACAATCCGAGACAATCCATTCAAAGACTAGTGCGCAAAACTACACATCCAGCAATGCTTTGCCTTAGTTAAACATCCACAAGCAAACGGTATGGTCGAAAGAGCTAATCGGAGCCTAGGAGAAGGAATTATGGCACGGTTAGGGGAGGAAAACAAAAATTAGATTGAGGAGCTGCCGCATGTCCTGTGGGAACATCGAACGATGATCAAATTAAGCAATGGGGACACTCCGTTCGCACAAACATATGGAACGGAAGCTGTCATCCCGGCCGAAGTAGGAATACCCACATGGAGAATGACAGAAATAGACGAAACTCAAAACAATGAAGACCTGGAAATAAACTAAGACATGCTAGAAGAAAGAAGGGAACAGGCAGCCATCCGCGAAGCAAAAAGCAAAGCAAAGATGAAAAAATACTACAACTCCAGAGTCCGCAACAACAGCTTCAAACCAGGGGACCTAATATACAGAAACAACGATGCAAGCCATGCAAAGGATATTAGAAAACTAGGGCCCAAATGGGAAGGACCGTACGAGGTCTCGGAAGTGTTAGGAAAAGGAGCATACAAACCGAAAGATAAAGATGGAACCACGCTACCACAAACATGGAACATCTGCAACCTTAAAAGGTGCTACATAAATCAATTGTAAAACCACTCACGCGGACTCCGCAGTGGTCATCTATCCTTTAAAAAGTATTATT
Source organism: Artemisia annua (assembly GCA_014162995.1). NCBI lineage: Eukaryota > Viridiplantae > Streptophyta > Magnoliopsida > Asterales > Asteraceae > Artemisia > Artemisia annua. Next base: position 18,224 of record LBNU01001784.1, on the reverse strand, counting down.
TTACTTATTATACTTTGTCTTTTCAATTCTAATAAAAAGGTGAGGATTAGCTACCTTCACCTGTTTGCTTTAATAAAACATCCATCTTTTTTAAATCGTAAACTTAATGATAATGTGAATAAGTCGCGCACACACTCGGGCATGCCCCATAAATGTTATTCTGTATAACAAAAGGACGAGTAACCTCATAATTAACTCAGAGTACATAAGAGGTATTGCAAACCCACTACGAAGACTATCAAACAAAGCGTACCCGTACGACTTTAAGCATAGCAAAAAACATCATGATAAAATAAGATCATAATTATGACAAACACAAAGACGTATAAAGAAACAAACAAAACGTTTAAAAAAGTACCCATACAAAAATAAAAAGATAGCCAAACAAATGGCTACAACACACATTAAAAAAACTCCTATGTTGGAACAACAACATTCTCTTCCTCCATGGAGGAAGAAGCAGGAGCAGTAGAGGGGCCATCCCCATCAGCGGCACGAGCATTCGTGCTTACCACATCACGAGCCTCCAATAACATAGAAGTCGGGGCCTCAGGGACATCAGGTCCCCTACCTAATACAAGTGATGCATCAACAGATGTAAAAACTAGAGCTGTTTCAAAGAAAAGGGAAGTACGATATATAAGCGCCTCCTCAACGGCGGCAATGCTCTTCTTAATCTTGATAACATCCCTTTCACATCTCTCTAGAGCATGGGACAAAGGCTCCGCGCCCACGGGCGCTGATGCAGGATTTCCGACCAGGTTTTACTATTTATAAAGTCTCGTTTCTACCCTGAGTCTACCTTATGCACTAACGGACAGATAATCCGGTCGTGTGTAGGCTAGTAATGGTAACTCCGAGGTCGTCCCAAGAGCTATGTGGTGCAGATTATATCTAAGTCTAATGTCACTAATTAAAAGTATAAATAGTTGATTGATTGTTTAAACGAAATGAAATAAAAACAAAAGCAATTAAAAGTAAAGTTGTGAGCAGTAGGAGAGAAATGTGCTAACCTAATTACTCCTCCTATATCTCTTTTAGTCATGTCTCCTATTAAACTAATCCAATGCTTTAGGTGGGGCGGACATATATCACTAGGGTCATATGGTCAAGTTCCCTAGCCTATCTCCTCCGAATCCTGACGGGAACCACATGCACTACCCTATGCTAGTAAGCCGACGTACGGTAGACGGGTTTGAGTCATTAAGTGCCACTACATGCTAGACTTATCTTGTAAGGTCCGTTGTCACGATCATAGACCTTACTTTAACTTCTTAAGTACCTCCACTTGCAAGGTGGTCCTATGGTCAATTCTCACACAAGGCAATATGGTCAGTTGTCATCCCTCCCATTTCCTCACAATCTATCAGGCTAGTGTACCTATGGTCAATTCTTCTAGCCTACTAAATAGACTAAGGTATCAAGTCAATCACATCTAGCGCAATAGATACAAGCAAGCTTATAATACTATCGAAACTAAAGGTTCATAAGATAAACTAACCATGCACACACGTAAAAGCATTAAGAAAAGTACGAAAACATAATTAAAGCAATAAAGGAATCATAATTAGGCTAGCACCAGAGGTGCTTAGTGACGAGTCGTTTTTCAAGCGGTGAAGCTTATAAACTCGAGTCGTAGTCCCAACGAGGGTTGAACTGATCTCGTCACTCAAAATCGTGAGATATGTGAAGTGAATAAGGTTTAAAAGATGATTTGGTTTTGATTATACTACAACGACAATTAAAATGCGGTTAAAGTAAAGGAAAGCAATAAAGTGACGCAAAAAAAAATAAACAAGTAAAGTTGCATGAAATAAAGTGACTTTAAGAAAATAAGAATTAAAGTGCGAAAAGAAATTAAAACGGTAAATGAATTTAAAACCAATATGTTTGCAAAGCGACGTGAGTAAGTTCGTTAAGTGTGAGCTAAGGTTTATGACGAGTTATCGTCCTTTCTCAAGATTAGTTGTCAATTAATCTTTTAAAAAGATAATAATTCTAGACGCGTGATATGGTTATTCTCCGGCTTTAGCCCTTCGAATAATGAAATCGCAAGTCTAAATAATCATAACGATTATTAATCACAAACCTTTAATGTCCACACTTAACTTACAAACTCGAGTCACTAAGCAAACACGATTAAACTACTCACGACTCATATTAAAGAAATTAAAGTGATAAAGAAAATAAAAGTAAACTTAGAAAAATAAAATGTTTTATTATTATTATTATTATTTTTTTTATTATTATTTTTTTAAGATTCAAATAACGAAAAGAAAAATTTACTAAGCGATGAAAGAAATACAAAAGACTTGGAATAATTAAAACCCCATACTCGCTAGTATTTAAAAATACCAAACTCGCTAGAACTACTAAACCAAACTCGCAAATTAAATGTTATACTCGCTAAAAAAGAATTGCATACTCGCTAGTTAAGAGAAACCCAAACTCACAAAATGACACAATCCATATTCGCTAGTAATTGAGATCAAACTCGCAAAATCCTGAAAAAATACTTGCAACTTGCTGAAACTAGATTTGATACTCGCTTAAATGTAGAACAATACTCGCAAAAGACAAGTGACCAAACTCGCTATTCAAATCAGAACCATACTCGCTTGACATAGTTGACCAAAAATCATTATTCGCTATTTTTTGTTTGACCATACTCGCTATTGTTTGAAAGAAATCAAAGTGCTGAAATGAATTTAATACTCACTGTTATGAAGAAATGAAACTTGCTAATTTAAAGAAACTGAATACTAGCTACTTTTGTAAACAAATACACCAAATTTGCTATCTTAAAAAAATTGCTACTCGCTATTATTTGAAAGTTGATACTCGCTTAAATTTGCTATCTTAAAAAAATCGCTAATTTTAGATCAAAACTCGCTGAAATTAAAACCCCATACTCGCAAACTTAAAACTCGCAAAAATTAATAACCATACTCGCAAAAATGAAAGTTATACTCGCTATCCTTGAAAGACTTACTCGCTATCTACTGAACTCGCAAGGAAAATCTTCAAACTCGCTAGGAACATCAAATCTAACTAACAAAACAAATTAAACTCGCAAAAAGTAAAGTTTTACACGCTAGATATGAACAAATATTGCTGAAATTTATAGAAACGCACTAGAAAACATTACTTAACCCCTAATTCGATCCAAAAACATGTAAGAAAGAGCAGTTTTCAATAAAGTTTATCAATAAAACATTTAATCTAAACATAAACATCAAATCCCACTTAAGATAACAAGATTAAAACATGTAGATTTAAAAGAAAATTTAGAGAGAGAAAGCGTGGAGAGAGAAACATAAGCAAACTTCATAACTTCATTGAAAAGAAATGCTACACTACTCTTACTCCTACGAGGACCAACCCTCTAAATCTAGCTCTAAAAACTAACCACCCTTCTAAATGAGGTGTTGGTCTCTATTTATAGGCCAAGAGCTTTGAAGGTTTGGCAATATTGCACATTAAGCCCTTGGACCTTTACATTTCATGATAATAACACTAAAAGTACGTTACAACGCTACTAAACGTGCTAAACATTAAATGTATCACTAATGTAACTTGAGGACTTGAGTCGACGTTTCTTTCAAAGGTCTTCAAAAGATTTAAACGCGACAACTAGCTCAAATGTGGAGGACTTTTCTCGAAAATCTCTTTGAGCTTCGGTTAAGCGTCTCATGTATTTCTCTTCGAGCCTTTAAGGAATAAATTCGTCGCTTCGGGTTTTCCTTGCTTAGGTTTCTTCTTTGAGTTAGCTTAAGACTCTTTTCCAAATCTCGTGCTCGTTTTAGGGCTTTTTGGTTGATTTTGATGTCATTTATGCAATATCCTTCCCTGCAC
>LBNU01001781.1:0-28054 GCA_014162995.1 Artemisia annua | reverse complement strand
AGATAGAGATAGAAAGATAGCACCGCGAGACAAAGGATTTATAGTGGTTCGGCTACGAATCTCCTCTTCGTCCTACTCCACTCCCCGAGCACCTAACTCGAGAGTTTTCTTCACTATGTCAACAAGCTCCCTTATGGCGGAGAAAACCTTACACAACTTTTGCTTATACCAATTAACGACACTAAGCTAAATCTCGGGTTCTAATTGTAGCTAGAACCAATCTCACACCACTACACTACTTAGCACGACTTCTACACACCTTGTACACACCACACCTTCTTCACTACTTCACACCACTTCACTACTTCACTACTTCTTCTTCTCTACACAACTTCTACTCACAACTAACACACCTAGATCTATCTAATTACAAGCACTCCACAACTTCACAAATGATTTACATAATATACACTACTAATCTTCAATACTTCTTAAACTTGATGTTGAAGGAGTATTCTTCTCTTGCACTTTGGATGAGGATGTATGAGGAGGGATTGAATCACTTGAAACAAGGATTAATAATATTATGATCAAAGGGTATTGAAAGATGTTTAGAGAGGACTGGATCTGAAAATTTTAGTGCAAAAGATGTGGAAAAATACCAGGTTTGAGGTGGTATTTATAGGCAAAGAATTCTGACAACAGGAGCATGCCGGCCCCCTTAAATGGAGGCCGGCCCCCTTAAAATTAAGGGGGCCGCCCCTTATAATTAAGGGGGCCGCCCACCTGCAACGGCCAGATTGTTTGTCTTTTTCTGAGGAAAGTTTATTTGGTGAAAAACTAACTGATTTTGGTTAAAAAATTGAATTCATATATATAGTATGATTTAAACATTTTCCTTTATTACCAAAAGTGTTTTTCAAAAATATATAATATGTTTATATTATCTAATAAACTTTGTAATAATTAATCAAATACCCCTTTGATCATGAAATGTATTAAGCACTTGTTTATTCATACCTTAAGTGATTTAGTTGGATAAAATGATAAAAACTAACTTAATACATGTTTACGTAGTAATCTCACGTTTAATGTTTTTACATTTTGTGATCGTCAAAACATAGAGATATCGAAAAATATAAATAACGTTTTTATGCATTATTTATATCAACAGAGCTTTTTGGTGAGAGTGGCCATTTCATTTGAGGCTGGAGTGACAGATTTACATAAATCATTCCTCTCAGCTGAGGAATCCCAAAAATTATGGTGGGCAGTCATGTTCTCAATAAGATCGTAGCACTCCTCGAGGGTTCTTTTCATGAAAGTCCCACCAGCAGCAGCGTTGATCGTGTCACGATGATGAAGTGTCAACCCATTATAGAAGGTATCTATGATGGTGATGATGAGACGAAAAGTGTACCCGTTTTAGGGGGTCATTTAAGCCCTAATTCGAGTTAACGTGATCAAATATTGCCCTAAATCGTTTCTTTTGTCATTTTAGGTACTTTTGAGAAGAATTCTGGAAAACACATCATTTTGGACGTTTTTGGAGCATAAAGTGAAGAAAACGACAAAGTCTCAAAAGCATGCTGGAAATCTTACCTGACGGCGTCAGAGTCACAAGGTGACGCCGTCAGCCAACTATGACAAAGGAGTGGATTCAGACTATACGTGACGCCCTAAGAAGAAAACATGGAAATAACACCTGACGGCGTCAGGTGTTAATAATCCTAGGCCGTCAGGTGTTAAGCTAAAGAGTGACGGCCCAGAGCATATTTACAAGTGACGGCGTCAGACATGGATCTAGGCCATCCGAGAACCCTAATGGCGGCGAGCTGACGGCGTCAGCACCTAAAGCCTGACGCCGTCAGAGTGTATTCTCTATAAATACTTTTCTATTTTTCATTCATTAGTGTGCAACTTTTGGGAACAAAACCCTAGACGATTTTACAGCTTTTTCAAGGGTTTTTCACCCTTGATTCTTCCATGTTCAATTGAAGATAAGTCTCCATTCAAATTAATCAATATGTCTATGTGTTGGTTAATTATATCTTATGCTTGTCTTTCAATTAACATGCTAGGCTAGATTTATTTTGTGTTTGCTTAGATCTAATGAAACCTAACTATTGATTATTGGTTGTTGGTGTGTTATTACTTGTATTGGATGATTGTTTATCGATGTTAGGCTTAAGAAAACTGGCTAACCTCCTATACGGTAACTTGCTTGAACGTCTTAAGAAACATGAACCAATGCGTACTAGGTTTTTATGGTTGTATTTAATGCATGAGCGAATTCTAATGATCCCATGTTAGGAGCTTCTAGCAGGCTCGACATAGGAGTGAAGTAGGAGCTTATAGAGTTGGGGAAGTACGTACGCCACCCCACGAATGGTATTAAGGAATACACCCGTCATCCACGCAATTAATACACACTAATTAACCGGTAAAAGATAGTTAGGGAGTAAGGAAATCTAAGTAAACACATTTGTCTCCATATAAGTTTCACAACCTTTTATTTTCTTGTTATTTTATTTTAATTGCAATAGTAGCTTTTGGGTTAGTTGACTAGCAACTAATTCCGCCCAATCCTTCAAACCCGAGATTTTACTTGCTTTTATAAAATATAAAATACAAAAATAATCATCCCTCACCCTTAGACCTATTAGAGTAGTTTTTCATACCTAACGAACACTATTCCCTGTGAGAGAATGATCAATCCCGCGTACTTACCACTACACTATACTACATCGGTCAGGTACACTGCCTGGTGGGATTGCAAGCTTCTCAAGACCCCTTGAGAGGTAAAACCTGTTGCGTGGTCGCAATCCCGCGCACATCAAGTTTTTGGCGCCGCTGCCGGGGAATAGTTATTGCTTAGGTTGAATTTTTTATTTTATTAGGTCTACTCACTAGATTCCTTTCTAGTGAGATTTTTATTTTATTTTTCTAGGATTTCTTTAGTCTATCTATTTTCTTCGTGCTTTTGTTCGTAACCATTAACATCCGCCATCATGGAAGGTGGTAACCTCCTTGATCCCAACAACCCACCTCAACCAAACCACCCACCACAACCAAACCAACCTCCTAGAGCCCGTACCTTAGGAGAGTATTCCCGACCTAGCCACCATGGCTATCGAAACACCATTGAGCTCACCCAAGGAGCCAATGTGTCTCCGTTGCGATCCGACACCATCCGGTTGTGCAAAGCGGATGCGCATTCCATGGACTTCGTTTCGAAGATCCAAATCAACATCTCAAGGATTTCCTCAAAATCGTAGATTCCATAGACCTTAATGTTGAAACTCGAGAGACTACCCAATTACGTCTCTTCCAATTCTCTCTGCGAGACCATGCAGCTAGTCAGTGGCTAGAGCGTCTACCCGCAGGATCCATCACCTCTTGGGATGATCTCACAAGTCGCTTCTTAGCTCAATTTTTCCCACCGGGAAGACTACCAAGCTAAGGAATGACATCTTGGCGTTCCAACAACGTCAAGGCGAAACCCTCTACGAGGCATGGACTCGATTCAAGGACTTACTCCAAAAAGTCCCTCATCATGGCATAGACCTTTGGCTCCAAGTCCAAATCTTCTATGACCCTATCATTCTCCCCACGAGGCAAGCCGTTGACCAATCGGCCGGTGGTAAGCTACGTGATCTAAGTGCGGAACAATCATGGGATCTCCTAGAAGATCTTGCTCTCTATGACAACGAAAGTTGGAATGATCCCCGTGATTTGAATAAAACGGTCAAGGCAATATCTTTGCCTTCGAATAATTCAAGCACTTCCGACCGTAGGATCATAGAACTTGAAGACCAAGTCAAGTTTCTCATGAAATCCTACGAAGCTCCTAAACCTTCAAGCCAAGTGAACAAAATCACTTCTTCGTGCGAATTATTTAGTGGTCCCCACGACACTCGTGATTGCATGAAACTCCCCGAACAAGCTTTTGCGGACTACGCATCCTCGCGTACCGACGGAGCGGGAGACAAGTGGTACACTTTTAAACCCGAGCCAAACCCTTACGGTGATTCATACAACACCTCATGGAGAAATCACCCAAACCTTAGGTGGAAGCAAAACCAAAACGCGCCCCAAACCAATTCTTCCAACCCACCTCGTTTCCAATCGAACGGTTCCTACCCAAACCATACTTTCAATAACAATCCTTCCAACAACAATGGTAGTACCAATAATTTCGAAGGATTGATGTCTCAATTTATGGCATCTCAAGAAGCTCGAATAGCTAGATTCGAATCCGAATTCAATCAACAACAAACGGAGATGACCAATAAGATAGACAACTTATTGAAAGCCCTCAACAATCAAGTGCTATCACCTCCACATAAGGACGCTAGGAACACAAATAGCGGACCCCAAGTTAAAGAACCTTCTTCATCCAAACATGTCCACTTCGTCAACGTTGTCATCATTAAACCAATAGATAGGAGTGAGGATAATAGTGAACCTAAGGATGAGGTTAAGAAAGTCAAGGTAGATAAGGAAATTGGGATAAGTGAGATTAAAGAAGTAGATGATGAAGAGGACTACTTCAATAGGTTACCAACTAGGGAAGAGCGGGCATACCATAAGGATCTATTCAATGACCCCGAGACACCATACATCCTAGGTAACCCAATCATCAAAACCGGTGACCCTACCAACCTTAACATACCATGCAATATAGGTCACTTGCATGTTTGGAAAGCTTATATAGATCTTAAGTCTCCCATAAACATCATGACTAGAGCCCACTACAATCTTATAATGAAAAAGCAACTGGGACTTAGGACATTTCCTAGCACGGGGTGGGTGAGCAATTTTGTAGGTAGAGTTAGGGGACTACATGTCTACATAGGGAATTTCACCTATATCGCCGACTTTGTGATTGTTGAGGACATTCGCCCGGTAATAGATGCGTGCTTAACTCAAGTAGTTTTTGGAAAGCCGTTTGTTGAGGCCTCTAAGATGAACTATGACCCATCTCTAGGGATAGTTAGGTTCAAGGACGAGACCGATGATGTAGCTTACCAAATGCCTTATAAGATAGAGCAATACCGACTTTTGTCAAACCTTGAGAAGGAGCACAAGCAAGCGGTCTACTATAGGAATGATGAGGATAGACGTAGGGGAGTAGACTATGTCATGGAAAGGATATTCGGTTTCTACAAGGATTGTTTGAAATTAGGACCGGATTATAAAACCGGACAAGAGGATGACCTAGAAACCGTGACCAACGATGGAGTCACGTAATGTACGGTGACTTTGAGTCTAGCTACAAGACTCGTTAATAAAGAAAAGCGCTTCTTGGGAGGCAACCTAAGCTTTGTGTTTATTTGTTTGTTTATTTGATTTTATTTGTTTCCGTATGTAGGTTATTTTTCTTGTTATTGATTCATACTTCAAAAACTAACTTGTGAAAATGCTTTATTTTGTTTTTAACTTCGTCTTAACTGCATATAAAGGTATATTGCAAAAGATAAGTTTAAGGGAAATCTAAATCGGTTAATAAGAAGGAATGAACATGAATCATAACAATGTAAATTAACATGCATATTTGTACTTGTTTGAGTCAAATGCTTGTATCGAGTCATAATGATATTTTTGTAGGAATTCCAGGAAGTAAGGTATAGTTTTTCCAGAAATTTTCCGGAAACTTAATATGAGAATTCTGTCAGATCATTTCTGACGGCGTCAGGCATTACAACCTGACGGCGTCAGGCAGTAATTTTCTGAAATTTTTGAAAGTTTTGTTTTTCTTCCGGAATCATAAAAAGTTTTGTTAATTCTCTAACTTATAATCTCCATGAATTCTGCAAAAACATTCATTCCACAAGCATTATATCCTATTATAGATTATACCGCCGATTTTACGCGAGGTTCGCCTTTATTGTTTTTCAGGTTAACAGGTTATTTTGGACAAGGAGATGATTTATATTTCGTAAGGGAAGCTTTGAGCGTTCATCTATCTTGGAAGAAGATCTAACCATGTTACCACACTATCCACACCAAACGAATCAGGGGAGTATTTTGTTTCATTCTTTCATTTTCATTACTTTTACATCTTTTATGTGAACATTGGGGACAATGTTCGGTTTAAGTGTAAGGGGGGTAAATGAAGACACCTTAGAGAATGCAATTGCGCTTGATTTTTGTTTGTTTGATAGTAAATTTGTAATTAAACCGAGAGAAAAATTTGTTAGGGCAATTTTAGCACCAATTTAAAAAAATTTACAACATTTAGAAGTGAAACTTTGGTCCTAATAAGCGTCTCATGGATAGGAAATTATATGACTAGCAAAAAACCGTACCACTAAAAAATTTTCCACCCCAAATATGTGAGGTTCGCCCCTAGAATTGGTAGGAAAAGCATTTATGCTATGATGTGTGTACCGGTAGCACTTAGATTCTAGAACTTGCGTTAGGACCATCTCAAATCCACAACTGAGACTACATTCGTGTAGTTAGATCTACTACATGATAAGAGGCATTAGGATTAACCCTTGTTTTACACCCGTGTTTTTGTTATAATTACATTGGCTACATTGGTCAAGTAATTCTCCCACACCCTTTGTGTTGTACCCATTTTTGGTACACGATACCCCTAGTACACCCCTCAGAGCCTATCTTTTCGTTTCGACCTTTGAGCATCTTATTCAAAGTGAGAATTTTTTGCACCCCACTTAAATGTACACCCAAATCGCCTTAGCCTCCCTTGTATGCACTCATCTTTAGTGCATTATTGTGACAACATTTGTGTTAAACCCTTTGTTAATTATCTAATTGATTACATGGTTGCTAAGTCGAGTCATATCTTGTACATATTGTTTTGGGACGATTGGGACTCATGGGTAAAGTACTAGTTTAATGGAGTAATGGGGATGAACATCATTATTACCCCCATATGTGCTAAATATTTTAAAAGTACTCCAAGTTTTTCGATTATCTTAATTCGAGTCAATAGATTAGTTAATTGTAAAGTTATGTAAAAGTTCAAGTGTAAGGGGAGAACCGAGGCCCCTATGATGTATTATTTTGGATGGTAGGGCAAGAGTGTATGAAAAAAAAATAAAAAATAAAAAATAAAAAAAATCGAAAAAATCAAGAAAAATACAAAAAAATGAGAAAAAGAGAAGTAGAAAAAACATACGGACTACCATCCCGTTTCTTTTTATGTTTGTTTATGTTTTTGTTATTTCATTAGGCTCCTTGTTCTAAGCCTTAGGATGTATATTAACGTTTAATTAATAAACGATGAAGAGATAAACATATAAGCAAAGATGGGAGCACGCCCATTGAATTTAACCATTCATGAAACGCAGCATATACTTTACGCTGCTCAAAAGATGATAAGTATTGCCTAAGTGCAACATAAACGTAAATTGTTCAGGACATACGACCATAGCATACACAACATAAACAAATATTGTCTTAAAGGGTACACGACACCCTTCGAGCCAAATCACTGCAAACATTGCAGCCTTCACTTACCAGGAGACTTGGGGGTTTCTTGTTGAGCTAGAGATGCCTCGGGACTGGCCTTGCTGGGGGAAGATGCTTTCACCAAATCTGTCTTCGGAGAGGGTGGCTGCACAGCAGAACCTTTGCCCGGTGATTGAGGCTTCTCAGANTCTTAATTCGAGTCATTAGATTAGTTAATTGTAAAGTTATGTAAAAGTTCAAGTGTAAGGGGAGAACCGAGGCCCCTATGATGTATTATTTTGGATGGTAGGGCAAGAGTGTATGAAAAAAAAATAAAAAATAAAAAATAAAAAAAATCGAAAAAATCAAGAAAAATACAAAAAAATGAGAAAAAGAGAAGTAGAAAAAACATACGGACTACCATCCCGTTTCTTTTTATGTTTGTTTATGTTTTTGTTATTTCATTTTTAGCTTAAGTTGAGTCGAGTCTTGGCTTAGCAACATTGTATAGTACATGTATTTGATCATGATAATTAACTTGCCACCAGTAAAATACCCTTTATTCCAACCAAACCGTGTTTATCATATCCCTACACCTTACATTACAACCCTTTGGAAAGCCCTCTTTGATAGATTATCTTAGGTGCTTACGCCTAGTGGAGGAGTAATTGATCCTCTCCCAAGCCTAAGGTAATCTATTTGCTATGACAGGTAGTGAGTGATTTTATTCCATTTCAAATGTAGTTGTATAGGTTTATAACACCCGAGAGATGAGAATATCCAAACACTAATTGTGAGGTGCTAGTGTATGATTTCCGTGCTTATTATGATTAGGGTCGAGTAACTATTTGTTGTAATTACTTTTATATTAGTGTTAAATGACCCTTAACTCATATTTTGATTGGAATAAAAGCCTATTTGCTTGAGGACAAGCAAATCTCAAGTGTAAGGGTATTTGATGAGACGAAAAGTGTACCCATTTTAGGGGGTCATGTAAGCCCTAATTCGAGTTAATGTGATCAAATATTGCCCTAAATCGTTCCTTTTGTCATTTTAGGTACTTTTGAGAAGAATTCTGGAAAACACATCATTTTGGACGTTTTTGGAGCATAAAGTGAAGAAAACGACAAAGTCTCAAAAGCATGCTGGAAATCTTACCTGACGGCGTCAGAGTCACAAGGTGACGCCGTCAGCCAACTATGACAAAGGAATGGATTCAGACTACACGTGACGCCCTAAGAAGAAAACATGGAAATAACACCTGACGGCGTCAGGTGTTAATAATCCTAGGCCGTCAGGTGTTAAGCTAAAGAGTGACGGCCCAGAGCATATTTACAAGTGACGGCGTCAGACATGGATCTAGGCCATCCGAGAACCCTAATGGCGGCGAGCTGACGGCGTCAGCACCTAAAGCCTGACGCTGTCAGAGTGTAATCTCTATAAATACTTTTCTATTTTTCATTCATTGGTGTGCAACTTTTGGGAACAAAACCCTAGACGATTTTACAGCTTTTTCAAGGGTTTTTTCACCCTTGATTCTTCTATGTTCAATTGAAGATAAGTCTCCATTCAAATTAATCAATATGTTTATGTGTTGGTTAATTATATCTTATGCTTGTCTTTCAATTAACATGCTAGGCTAGATTTATATTGTGTTTGCTTAGATCTAATGAAATCTAACTATTGATTATTGGTTGATTGGTGTGTTATTACTTGTATTGGATGATTGTTTATCGATGTTAGGCTTAAGAAAACTGGCCAACCTCCTATATGGTAACGTGCTTGAACGTCTTAAGAAACATGAACCAATGCGTACTAGGTTTTTATGGTTGTATTTAATGAATGAGCGAATTCTAATGATCCCATCTTAGGAGCTTCTAGCAGGCTCGACATAGGAGTGAAGTAGGAGCTTATAGAGTTGGGGAAGTACGTACGCCACCCCACGAATGGTATTAAGGAATACACCCGTCATCCACGCAATTAATACACACTAATTAACCGGTAAAAGATAGTTAGGGAGTAAGGAAATCTAAGTAAACACATTTGTCTCCATATAAGTTTCACAACCTTTTATTTTCTTGTTATTTTATTTTAATTGCAATAGTAGCTTTTGGGTTAGTTGACTAGCAACTAATTCTGCCCAATCCTTCAAACCCAAGATTTTACTTGCTTTTATAAAATATAAAATACAAAAATTATCATCCCTCACCCTTAGACCTATTAGAGTAGTTTTTCATACCTAACGAACACTATTCCCTGTGAGAGAACGATCAATCCCCCGTACTTACCACTACACTATACTACATCGGTCAGGTACACTGCCTGGTGGGATTGCAAGCTTCTCAAGACCCCTTGAGAGGTAAAACCTGTTGCGTGTTCGCAATCCCGCACACATCAGGTGAAAATAAGCATGTTGTGATTAGGACAATGATCGATTGCAAGCTTATAGCGTTCCCATGCCTCAAATAAGGACTCGTCAGGACGTTGTCTGAAGTTGCTAATATCATTTCTCAGTTTTGTTACCATGGATGGTGGAAAATATTTTGCTAAAAATTTGGTAACCATTTCATCAAAAGTGAGGATCGAATTCTTCGGGAGACAATCAAACCAGGCAGTAGCATGATGAGTGAGAGAATATGGAAAGAGATATAAGCGAAGGCCATCTTCGGTGACACCATTCTGCTTCATACTCTGGGTGACGGTTAAAAAATTATTGAGATGCTTGTTTGCATCGTCACCGGGTAAACCGTGGAACTGGCACGAATTCTGGACTTGCTGGATCATGTGGTGCTTGAGTCCAAAGTCCGTGGCTCCAATAGTGAGTGGTGCAATGGGTCCTCCCCTCCCTTGCATGGTGGGCTGACACAACTCCTCCATCGTTCGGAGATCAGGAGCTGGATCACCATTATTGGAACGGGGTGGTGGTGGTGGTGGTGGCTCGTCGTCTGGCATGATAACGGGTTTTGTCTCTTCGACAACAGTATATAATTCAGCTACGCTTCTTCGACGATTACGCCTTGTTTGGGAACGAGTGCGCATGCACTAAAAACAATCACAATTAAAACAAGACCGAGGCAAAACGACAGTGAACTTAAACCAATAACCACAATATGAATGGCTTCTTTGAAAAAGGTACACCAATTCACAAGAGTACAATGGCAAGTTTTAATCTTTTGTTTGGGAACTTATTAATGGTCATACCCCCAGTTAGGTAGTATTCTGCCTTGGTTTGCGGTGGTAATATTTTATGTATTTATTAACAAGAAAACAGCAAATGTTTTTGGCTTTTTGTGGGTGTGTGTGAAAAAACTTTTGGAAATATTTTTGGAATCGATTCGTTAACCGAAATCGTTCCTTTAAGACTACTCGCAGGGTGGCGGAAGTGAAAGAATGGATCTCTTTTCAGTTCGCAATTTAATGTCAGAACTTCCGTATTCCACCTGTATAGGTTGTAATCTTAAAGAAAACGAAGTAATTTAACTTCACGATTTGTTTTGTTGTTTTTGATTTTTTTTGTGTTGTTAACACTTTAGGAAAAGTGTTAATGACTTTTTTTTTCTGATATGATTAAAATTTTTACAAAAATTTACAAAGTGGTGAAATTTGTACAAGGATGGTTTTGAAAATCACTAAACTTAAACGTTTTTGAAAACACGCAACAACCTCCCCGGCAGCGGCGCCAAAATTTGACTCTCCCAAACTAACCAGTCAACCAGGTGGGGTCAACAAGTCAAATCTGAGATAGGAGAGATCAATTTATGATCCGGTGCAAGCACAGTATATTCCCGGGTCGTTATGTCCCAGCGAGATTGAAATTGTATTTTTGGAAACGTTTGAATGATTTAGTGATCGGGAAAGTAACCAGATAATGATTTGGATTAATTACGCTAAGCAGATATAAATGAAAATAAAACAGATAAGCAATATCAATAATAACTGAAAATCAGATAAACCTAAAACGTATTAAAATTAAAACAAACGTAAATGTGTACTGGGAAAAGGACAAATTAGGAAAAGGACAAATTAAGCAAAAATAAACTAGAAGGGTGAAAATGAAATTTTTACAAACTTAATATTAAAAGAAAATTTTATAAAAAAGAAAAATATTTTTTTTGATTATTTTATTATTTAATATTAATTAAAAACTATTTAATTACTTATTATAAATATTTAACTTAATCTAAATTTAATATAATATTAAATAAAACTAAGAAAATGAAAATTTATATTTAAAAACTCTAAAATAACTTAAAAATAATATAAAAACTAAAAGCTACTAATGATTCAGTATACACTGATGATTCAGTATACACAGAGAAATGAGACAAACAAAAAGCTACTAGCAGCCCTCTTAAATAAGCTTGAAAATGCAAAACAAGACTTGAATCTAATAGATGGGTTCCTGAGCTTTCCAAAAAGCCAAGAATCACAAGGTGGGGCCCACTTTTAAACTCTGTGTGAGCTTATGAAAATGGGTGCAAAGCTGTGACACAGGGGAGCTAATTGAGCAACTAGGCAACTTTGAGCTTATTTCTAGATAAGTAAATGGGTTCCACAGTTGGATTTTCTTTTTGAAAAAGACACTCAAGCTACCAAATAACACAATTCCACAAGAATTTTGTATTTCCAATCCTTATTAAACCCTAGAGATCACAAAGAAAAATTGGCCATTTCACTGAATATGCAATTTTGACTTTTTAGAAAAACATGCAATGTTGACTTTCTTGAGTTTCTAAAGGTCCTAATTGACTGAGAATGTTGTTATAAGGTAAAATGAGATTATTCTAAGCAATCCTAACAACTAGTGAACTGATCTAGGTGATTATGGATTCTAAATTCTTGACAGTGAACAACTATGGAGAGTGAAAAGGAGATTTTGACTATTTTGTTAATAACCACTGAATTTTATGACTTAGCAAAGCTAATAGAACCTAAGGGAACATGCATTAACCAACAACAATTCCAGAAACAACTTGGAACACTACTAAGACAACAAATCCAAACACACCTTTTAAAACTGTTTTTGAGATTTCTTAAGCAGATGATTAAGTGAGGTTATGAAACTGATTCTTAACAACTTAATATGATCTAATAGGCTCAAACAAACACAGAAACATAAGCAACTACTCAAAATGACCAAGATTCTATAAATTGCTAAAATGGCAGTGAAACTAAGGGTCTTAAACACAATAGAATCTAAATGAACAAGCACCTAATTTAAAGCAATAATTTGACTAAAGAACACTAAATAAGCAATAAACTTCAAAGATAAGCAGATAATGAGTACTTGTACAATAAAAGCAAAAATTGGAAATGAGGCTTACAAATTGCAATCCAGCCAAAAACCAAGAACCAAGGACCAAGATCACTTCCTATAGGTTCTCCACAGAACCACTAACCCAAGGCCATCCAAAATTTACCCTGCTCCAGCTTCTTCATCATCTTCATTGATTTTTTTTATTTTTATCTATTTTATGTGATTTTTTTGTATTTTTGAGTTATAACACTACAACTGGTTTTAAAGGTTTCTAATAGCTTTTAGAAGCTATATAGGAGCTTACATGAGCTTATGAGTCCTTAACATCAACTACAAACAACATTTAAGTAAACATGAGAATTTGGATTTGAAAATGCATAAACTGAATTCGTGAAGATTAACTGAAATTGATTATTAGAAAAGGTTTGAAATACACTGAGAACACTAGAAATACAACTTGAAAGCTTTAAAGTACACTGGAAATTAAGCAACTAGCTATTCGACACTACATAAACTACTAAAAACTACTACACACTTCATTCTTGATTCCTTCTTCTTTTATAGCCATCCNGAACAACTATGGAGAGTGAAAAGGAGATTTTGACTATTTTGTTAATAACCACTGAATTTTATGACTTAGCAAAGCTAATAGAACCTAAGGGAACATGCATTAACCAACAACAATTCCAGAAACAACTTGGAACACTACTAAGACAACAAATCCAAACACACCTTTTAAAACTGTTTTTGAGATTTCTTAAGCAGATGATTAAGTGAGGTTATGAAACTGATTCTTAACAACTTAATATGATCTAATAGGCTCAAACAAACACAGAAACATAAGCAACTACTCAAAATGACCAAGATTCTATAAATTGCTAAAATGGCAGTGAAACTAAGGGTCTTAAACACAATAGAATCTAAATGAACAAGCACCTAATTTAAAGCAATAATTTGACTAAAGAACACTAAATAAGCAATAAACTTCAAAGATAAGCAGATAATGAGTACTTGTACAATAAAAGCAAAAATTGGAAATGAGGCTTACAAATTGCAATCCAGCCAAAAACCAAGAACCAAGGACCAAGATCACTTCCTATAGGTTCTCCACAGAACCACTAACCCAAGGCCATCCAAAATTTACCCTGCTCCAGCTTTCTTCATCATCTTCCCTGATTTTCTTTATTTTTATCTATTTTATGTGATTTTTTTTTGTATTTTTGAGTTATAACACTATAACTGGTTTTAAAGTTTTCTAGTAGCTTTTAGAAGCTTATGAGTCCTTAACATCAACTACAAACAACATTTAAGTAAACATGAGAATTTGGATTTGAAAATGCATAAACTGAATTCGTGAAGATTAACTGAAATTGATTATTAGAAAAGGTTTGAAATACACTGAGAACACTAGAAATACAACTTGAATGCTTTAAAGTACACTGGAAATTAAGCAACTAGCTATTCGACACTACATAAACTACTAAAAACTACTACACACTTCATTCTTGATTCCTTCTTCTTTTATAGCCATCCAAAGGTTCCTTTAGGGTTTCTGAGCAATTCCCACAGCCATTGGATCAATTTCACTCAATCTGAGCCCTCCACATGTTTTGGCGCCAAAATGATATTTGCAATTTGTCTATTTTTTATAGCAAGAGGGGGTGGTGGCATTTAATGTTGTTGTCTTGTTAGGTAGAAGGTGGGTTGGGCGGTGGAGATGCGATGGAGGCAAGTGGTGGGGGTGGTGAGGTGACTGGCAAGTTGGGGAAGAAAGGTAGGAGGGAAGAGGGTTGTTTGACTGTGAGTTTGACCGAGGTATTAGCTAACCAGGGGGTTTGGGCTGGTTTGGGCCAGAAGTGGGAATGGGCCAAAGGAAAAGGTTGGGGGGAATTTATTAGTGGGTTGGATTTGGATTTTTGGGTTTAATAAAAAAGGAGTCCGTTTGGTTTGATATTATCACAAGGACTAATTTTATAATTTTCTGATTTTTGAGGGACCTGTGTTGGCAAGTTTCCAAAGATGTAAAAGGGACTATTCTTGCCATACTTGAATAACCAAAGGACCATAATTGCCTTTTTCCACTTTTGAATACCCAGGGACCAAATCTGCCAATTGTAAAACTTCAGGGAACAAACTTGTAAATTGTCCAAACTTTTCATCCGAGGACCATTTTTGCCAAAGTTCAATAACACAAGGACCATGATTGATAATTTCCAAGTTTTTAATCCCAGGGACCATTTTTGACAATCTTGCAAAGTTCAGGGACCAATTTTGTAAACTTTTGAAACTTTTCACCCAGGGACCAATTGTGACAACTTGTGATTTTCAAAGGACTTTTGTTGACTATTCTTACAAAACAAATGCTCAGGGACTGATTTGTCAAGTTTTGAAAGTTGAGGGACTGAAACTGCCAATTATGCAAACTTTGTTCGTTTTTCATTTGTTTTCAATCATTTTGCATCTGAAACAAATAAAACATAATCCTGGGATATTTTCTGTATTTTGATGCATTTCTGAGTGTTTTTGAATGTTTTTGCAGTTCAGATAAGACAAAAATGATGAGTATTTACACACTCATCAATGGTCCTTTTAGGATACCAAAAGATCCTTTTAACTTCTTTGAGGTGAGTCTCAATAGGCCTTGCCTGGAACCGAGCATATAAGCAAACAACAAACATTATATCTGGTCGGCTGGCTGTTAGATACATGAGAGACCGATCATACTTTGATATTTTTTCAGATCGACGAGTTTCCCATGTAAATCAGCATCTAACTTTGTGTAGTAGCTATTTGTGTACCAATGCTATCACAATTGTCCATATCATGTTTTTTTCAAAGTATCCAAGGTATACTTTGACTGATTAATGAAGATACCAGGAGGGGACCGATGGACTTGTAAATTGAGAAAAAATTTCATTGGTCCCATCATCGACATTTGAAATTTGCTAGACGTTAATTTTGCAAACTTTCGTGAAAACTTTGGATTAGTGGAGCCAAAAGTTATGTCATCTACATAAATTTGTACCAGCAAAATGTTGTCGTTGTATATTCTAATAATCAAAGTTGGGTTAATGATACCTTTGGTAAAATCATTGACGAGTAGAAATTTGAGAGTTCGTCATACCATGACCTTGGTGCTAGTTTAAAGCCATAAAGATCCTTCTTCAGCGTGTAGACGCGATCAGGATGTTCTGGATCTTCAAATCCTTCCGGTTGGCTTACGTACACTTCCTCTTTAAGACTTCCATTAAAAAAGGTGTTCTTTGCATCCATCTGAAAGACGGTGAGGACTTGTGTGCCGCGTACACCAAGAATATCCTGAATGTTTCTATTTGAAAAACTGGGGCGAATGACTATTCGATATCAACTCCTTCCTCTTTTCTGTAACCCTTTGCCACGAGTCGAGCCTTGTTATGTATGACAGTGTTCTCTTCATTAAGTTTGTTCGTCCAGATCCACTTTAGACCGATGATGGTTCTATTAGCGGGTCTGTCGACTGGTTTCCATACTCCTAGTATTTCAAACTGATTGATCTCTTCCTACATCGCCTCAATCCAACTGTTATTAGCGGATCGCTGAGCACTTGTTCAAGTGGATGATTTTTGTCTACTGGAACGTTGAAGGATATCTTTGGTAGAATGTATGCATGTCGGAAGGGTCTCGGTAACGAGTTGATGATTCGATGGATTCTGTTGACGGTGTATTGACAGGTTAAAAACACTTGTTTGTGTTATAATTTTAATACCATGACTATCATATTATTACTACTATCAAGTAGCACATATGCGGAAGCTAAGGATCTAGTATAACACATAATTATTAACTAAAACATAAAGAGAACGTACAGTATGCAATTCTTAATTCTTGAACAATTGAAGAACAATAGATCTATGATAAACCCCTTACCGTTTTGTTTATCGATCACTTGATAATAACTATAGTGAATTATTACCTCGTTCTTGCACACACAAATTAAACCGTATTAAGGTTATGCAAGTAAAACACAAAGAACTTGTTTTTAGCAAAACAAAAATCGAAACCCTGATAAATTAGGGGTGTTCGACCGGTTTTAGAAGCAAGAGAAAGAGAGGAAAAAGTTAGGGATAACTGTGTGTGTAAAGAGTACCCAAACAATGACCCTATGTGTTTGTTTATATAGTGATTAGAAAACTTGGAGCAAAAGCTAGGGTTTGGGTTACCCCAACCCCATGGACGGTCGATCTAGAGCCCAAGGGGGTCTTTAGATCCTTCTCTTGGTTTCCTAATTATACACAAACACTTCTTTCCTTATTTGCGTCTAACGGTCGTCAGTCATTTAACGGTAAACACTAACGGTCGTTAAGTTCTTATGTTAATAATAAATATATAAATACATTTATTATTATTCCTTAATACTCATTTGTAATGTGTGCAATCCCGAGATCTTGGGTTCGATACTAGACATTTAACGTATTAATATTTATCCAATATTTCAACAGCTCCCACTTGGATATCTATTAATAGTAAAATGACATTGGTTGGCGACTTGCAACACTCCAATGCCCCTAGTACGACTCGAGCTAGGTTTCCTGGAAAACCTTTAATGATTCATCATTATTATTATCCTTTTGTTTCTAATACTATATTAATAAAGACATGAGTTCAAATCATTCTTTATTAAATTTTAGTTTCTCTTTTGTTAATGATTGAACAAAATTGCAAAAACATCTGAACGTATTCCAGATAGACTTTGGGCGTGGCCACGCAAACATTTTGTCAATCCTACGAGTGGCCCAGCAGTATTAAACTTCAAAACAAATTTGAAGGAACAAATTCTCTCTTGACTACAAGACTAACCCACGGACTTTGCAACACTTCTGAAAACAACCCTTATAACTACCAGTTACGGTTAGCGGTAGATTGCTTTAAAAAATGCACTACATCCATGACTCTTATCTGGTATCTCAAGTTTGAGGATAACTATTTCATGAATTACTTATATCTAAGTAAAATCATGTAGTTGGGATAAGTCCTATATTCAATTCATTGAATATCAAGTGAAATTGGTATGACTACGCATCAATATACTTTCAAGTATATTCTAACCAATATTTAGATTTGTCTTAATTTAATGAAATTCCCATATCATTAACCGACAACGGACAATTTAGAATAATAAAATTATTCATGGATTTAAACATGCAAAAACAGGA
Source organism: Artemisia annua (assembly GCA_014162995.1). Lineage (NCBI taxonomy): Eukaryota > Viridiplantae > Streptophyta > Magnoliopsida > Asterales > Asteraceae > Artemisia > Artemisia annua. The sequence goes on along the minus strand of LBNU01001781.1, from coordinate 10,243 downwards.
TACATTATTAAGACAATGGAAATAAACATAACAAACATTTTATTTCATTAAAATTAATAATTGTACATTACATCCTTTATCCAAGTACTAATCACAAATGGGCATGAAACTTTCAACCTTATGAAGACCTATTCCTTCAGCTAGCTTATATAGCTTAGTGCCAGGTAGAGCTTTCGTCAATTGATCTGCTAAGTTATCATCTGTGTGAACTTTGAGTAACTCCATTTCTCCAATATCCACTTGCTCTCGCACATAGTGATATTTAATCGGGAAATGTCTGGTGCCCTTCATGATTCCAATGTGATTGCAGCTGAGTTGTCGCAATACATTTTTATAGGTCGTTTGATCGATGGCATAACTCCAAGCCCCGAAACGAACTTCCTAATCCAGACGGCTTCCATTGCAGCTTCTGAAGCAGCTATGTACTCACTTTCTATTGCATACATCGCTAATGTACTCGGCTTCCTGCTCCTCCAATCCACAGCTCCTCCATTAATGACAAAGACATAACCCGTCTGAGACTTCGTATCATCCTTATCACCTTTCCAAGAAGCATCGCAGTAACCTTTAACAACAAGTTCTGCATTTGGATTTCCCCCATAAACTAAGAACATATCTTTAGTAGCCCTAAGGTACTTAAGAATATTCTTAACAGCAGTCCAGTGAGCTTCACCTGGATTCTGCTGATATCGACTGGTTAAGTTCTTAGCAAATGCCACATCTGGCCTTGTGCTTTTCACCGCATACATAATAGATCCCACAGCCGAAGCATAAGGGACTCTCTGCATGCGTTCTACCTCTGCGGGTGTTGAAGCACAAACTTTGCTACTCAAGCCATGGTGTTCTTGCATTGGCAAATATCCCTTCTTGGAATTTTGCATATTGAATCTCTTCAATATTTTATCAATGTAAGTACTTTGGCTTAATCCAATTAATCGCTGAGATCTATCTCTATATATCTTGATTCCCAGAATAAATGCAGCTTCCCCTAAATCTTTCATAGAAAAACACTTTCCAAGATATGCCTTAACTTCATGCAAACTTGGAATGTCTTTTCCCATGATCAATATGTCATCGACATATAAAATAAGGAAAATTACATCACTCCCACTAGCTTTGTGGTATACATGGCTCATCAAGATTTTGAGTGAATCCAAACATCTTAATTTCACTATCAAATCTCTTATTCCATTGTCGTGATGCTTGCTTCAATCCATAAATGGATCTTTGAAGTTTGCATACACGGTTTGGAAATTCTGGATTCACAAACCCCTCAGGCTGCGCTATATAGATGTCCTCATCTAGGCGACCATTTAAGAAGGCGGTTTTGACATCCATTTGCCAAATCTCATAGTCATAGTATGCAGCTATAGCTATGAGAATCATAATAGCCTTAATGTCAGCTACAGGAGAAAAGATCTCCTCGTAGTCAACATCAAATGTTTGAGTAAAGCCTTTTGCTACCAAACGGGCTTTATAGGTGTGTACAATGCCATCCATATCAGTCTTTTTATTGTAGAGCCATTTACTCCCAACTACCTTGGCACCAGGAGGAAGGTCTACTTCTGTCCAGACTTTGTTATCAATCATGGATTGCATTTCCCCATTCATAGCAACTCGGCATTTTTCCTTTTCAGGACCATTCATGGCAGCCCTATAACTAGTAGGTTCATCAAGATCCCCTAGTATAGTCTCCTCACACTCTACATTAAGACATAGGCGTTCGGGTGCCTTCACAGTCCTTGCGAATCTGCGAATGGGAACCACTTCAACTTCAGGTGGAGGACCCAGACTATCTGGTTCTTCAGGAAGTTGGCTAGTGTGTTCAGAAGGTAATGCATCAACTTGATCATTTTCCAGATCATATACCCTCCCACTGAATTCTTGAGATATGAAATTCCATTGCTAGTAACAGTATGATTAAAACCAAGGTTCAACAAACATGAAAAAGAAATAACACCCCTAACAATTAAAGGTGCATAATGACAATTATTTAAAGATAGTACTAGGCCTAAAGGCAAAACTAAATTAAATACGCCTATAGCTTCAACTTTTGCATGTGCTCCATTACCCATGTGCAAGAATTGTTTTCCATATGCCAGCTTTCTCTCAACTCTAAACCCCTGCAAAGTATTGCAAATATGAATGCCACATCCCGTATCATATACCCAGGAATTCAATTTATGAGTTAGAGTGAATAATTCAATCATAAAGAACGCACCTGATGAACTGGGGTTACCAGCTTCACTCTTCTGCTTCTTTTGTCGCAAGTCATTGATGTAGAGCGCACAGTTACGATTCTAGTGCCCTACTTGATGACAATGGTGACAAGCCTGATCCTTCTTATTAGGAGGATTCACCTTGTTCTTCTTGGGTTGATGCTGATTCATCTTTGGATTTGGTTGATAGGCCAAAACCTGCTTGCCTTTGTCAACTTTACCCTTACCCTTGTTCACATGCAATTTTTTCTGGATCCTACCTCCTTGAATTGCTAACACTTGAGGAATAGGTGCATTGCCCTTGGGTGGTAAATTCTTCTCATAGTCAACAAGCAATGCGAGTAACTCTGAGTCTTTCTTCCCCGAGCAATGCATGTTGAAGTTCTAAACAAAACCAGTAAAGTCCTTGTTAAGGGTCCTATTGATTAGGTTCACTTGCACATTCTCGAGGTAACCAAAGCCGACTCTTTGAAGTTGATCAAAGTAACCTTTCATCTCATTCACATAGTCTTCTACTGGTTTACCATCACCATGTTTGCAGTTGTGTAATGTTGGGAATTATTTGTAACATACTTAAAAGTCTGAGTAGTTTAGTTAAGTCGGGTAGATAGTTAAGTTTGCTAGTACTATGTTAAGTCTGGTAACTTATAGTTAAGTCTGTTTATGTTAGTTCAGTTAAGTCTGTTTTTCTGAACAAGTTAGATATCTTAGGAGATATTATAGGAAGGGATATGCACGCGGTTAGATATCTTAGGAGAAGATATGCATGCATCCTTTCACACGTTTGTAGAATTAGGGTTTCCTTATAGTATAAAAGGAACCCTACGGCATTCAGTTCTATGCCAAGTTTTCAAGAAATTAATAGAATATAAAGTTAGTAATTCTCTGTGTTGTTCTTACTGCTTTTGTTAATATTCCGCGTTAACATCAAGTATACATTGTTTAGAGTTTCTCATATAGATAGTTTGGATTTATCCAAGGTATCCATTGTCTTACAAAGGCTGCTAAGATCCAAATCTTTGGACCTACAAGTGGTATCAAAGCCTCGCTGAGTGACTCTGAGTAAGAAGAAACACAGATCCACAACCACTCAAACACTCACCAAAAATTCCAAAAAGATGTCTAAACCTGTTGATGAATTCTCTAGACGTCACAGTGATTCTGATGCTGAAGAATCAAATCATGAAGATGCTGTCTCTGACAATGAGAAGCCAAAGCAGCAACAGCAGCTTGTGCCTGTGGCCAATATCAAACTCCCAATTCTTAAGAAGGAAGAGTATGATATATGGGCAATGGAGATGGAACATTATCTGGAATACATAGATAATGATGTGTGGAAAGTCATACAGAATGGTAACTCAAAGAAAAGGATCTCTGTAGGCAAGGATGGTACTGTTAAAGTGCTTCCAACAATCACTGCTGCAGAGATACATGCTGTAGAGAAAGAAAGGAAAGTTAGGACCATTCTTCTGATGGCCATTCCAAAAGAACACCTAAGAAGGTTCCATGGGATGGATGATGCCAAAGAAATCTGGGAAGCAATTCGAATCAGATTTGGAGGGAACGCCAATTCCAAGAAGATGCAGAAGGCTATACTCAAACAGCAATTTGAGGCATTCACAGTGAGAAGTTCTGAAGGACTTGAAAAAGGTTATGAAAGGTTCCAACACCTACTCTCTCAACTAGAAGCTCATGGTTCTCCTGTATCTACTGAAGATGCAAACCATAAGTTTCTTAGATCTATGCCTCAAGAATGGACAAATGTGACCATGAGCATGAGGCTAAAAGAAGGTGTTGATGATTGGTCAATTGATGATTTGTTCAATAATCTTAGGGCTTTTGAACAAGATGTCAAAGGAAGCTCAAAATCATCATCCAGTGCAGCCAACGTTGCCTTTGTTGGACAAGGAAAGACCAGTACTAACATAGTTAGTTCTGGCAGTTTTAATCTTGGCAGTTATGCTTCCTCCTCTAACAACAACAAGGAGAGAGATAACCCTGCTGGCTTTGCTGATGAAGTTCTCTACTCTCTTTTTGCAAAGAGATCTGATGAAAGAGATATCATACATGATGATCTTGATCAGATTGATGATGTTGATATTGAAGAAATGGATATCAACTGGCAACTGGCCATGATTGCACTCAGGATGAAAAGGTTCTTCAAGAATACTAGAAGAAACATTAAATACAATGGAAATAAGCCAGTTGGTTATGATAAGTCAAAACTTGTATGCTGGAAGTGCAACAACAATGGTCACTTTGCAAGAGAATGCACAGCAAAAGTGACTTCTGAAGAGAAGAAGAAGAGGATGTATCCAGAGGAAGTAAACAAGAAGGAGACAAGCCAGGTTGGTCTGCTGACAATGGATGATGGCATTATCAATTGGGTGGAGCACACTGATGAGGAGGAACCTACCAACCATGCTCTAATGGCCATAAGCTCTAACTCTGAGTTATCTCTATGTTCTAAACTGTGTATTGACTCATACAACAATTTTAAAGCCATGTGTGATGAACAAACAAATCAAATAGAAGAACAAGAGATTAAAATACTTGCTTATGAAAATGGTGTCAAAACTTTAAAAGCTCTGGTTGTTAAACTTCAAACACAACTAGGCAATTTAAACCAAAAACTTACTTTTCAGGCTAATGAGATATATGCTAAAGATGAAAAACTGAAAAAGTATAGGAGAATTGGTGAAAAAGCTCTTAAAGAAAAAGAAGAATTACAGCAAATAGTAGACAAATGGAAAAAATTTTCTAAAAATTTGTCAAAGTTAATAAACAGTGGCATGAGCTCAACATGTAAAATTGGTCTAGGATATGAGATAAAATCAGATAGTGAGATTCTAAGTTATGAAGAAGAGATGGATAGAAGCATGTTTACTGCTTCAGATGCTGACTTGGCTGATTCAATTACATATAGTAGATTCTTAAAAACTGATAACTACAAAGGAGTTCCACCTCCTTTAAGTGGAGACTATACTCCTCTACCTGAGAAAGAGTTTGATGAATCACTATATGTGTATGGTAAAAAAGGACCTCAAGTGCCTGAAACAAAGGTCTCAGAAGATAAAACCAGTGAATACTCTACCTGTCAATCTAATGACAGTGAAGAGTCACTTGGAAACACCTTTGAGCCCTCTGAATCAGAACCTGAAAGTGTGCCAAGTAAAGTATCAAGGTCTAATTCTGTGAAAAGTGATAAACCTGATGTGTCTGAACTTAAACAAAAACCTGTTGAACCTAGTTGTGAAACTCACTTAAAATCTCCTAGGCAACAAGTAGATAAGCGAGAGACACCAAAAAGGGAAAAGAATGATAAATGGAATAGAGTGTTAGGAGGAGGTTATGTGTTTACTCAGAAAAGATGCTTTGTGTGTAATAGCATTAGTCATTTAATAAAATATTGTGACTTTCATGAAAAAAGAATGGCTAAAGAAAATGAGTTGAGAAAACAAAGAGTGGTTAATACTGGTAATGTTGTGGCTAAACCTGTATGGAATATTGTGAATAGAATTAATCATGCTAATCAGTTTGTCCCTAGACAAGTTCTACTCAATACTGGTAAAACATATGTTAATTCTGCCCATTTAAGGGTTAATACTGGACATTCTAAAGTTAATTCTGGTAGACCAAATGTTAATACAGGTAGAAGCCAAGTTAAATATGTTGGGCAAAAGGTTAATCCGGTTTATCCCAAGGGTAATACCGGATATTATAGATCAAAACAACTAGTTAAACCACAGGTGAACCAAGCTAATCATAGAAATTACTTTGCAAAATCTTATTCACCTGTGAGAAGACCTATTTCACAGATGAACAATTTTAACCAAAGAAGAAATTTCTCCAAATCAATATCACCTGTGAGAAGACCCATTGTAAATAATACAGCTAAGATTTCAAACTCTTATGCTGTAAAGGGAAAAAGAGGGTCTCCTACTAGAGACTTAGATTGTTGGAAATGGGACCCATTAAAGAATGAACTTAATTATAAGTCCCAAAGCAGTATCAGTGGATCTTGTTCTTACAAGACTTACAAATATGTAGATCCACAAAATGGACCCAAGCCTGCACAGGCCTAGGTCATTAAGAGAAACTAATCTCTTATTCATGTGCAGGATCATTCACTTCAGGGACTCAGCTATAAAGATTTATTTGATAGTGGATGCTCAGAGCACAAGCTGGGGTTTAAAGAACCCTTGGATGTATTTTAAAGGAAGATGTACATCAATCTATTTCCAGCAAGAATAGAAGATTGGAATGTCATCAGGGATAAAGGTGGAAAAGTCTGGAAGATAACTAGAGCTGATGGCACATCTAAGTGCTACAAGAACATGGAAACATTGGTAAAGTCCTGTGACAGAGAGGACTTAGATACTCTATGGAAGCTAGTTCAACTGGATTTCAAGACTGAATGGAAAGCTGATGTGAAGGCACAGGAATTATATGTGGATCTTCATAGAATGTTTGCACCAAGCTCTGCGGATGTGCACTGGAACTTTCCAAGCCAAGATAAAACTCTCTTGTGGCAATTATACACTACAAGTGGAGTTCATCATCTTTCAACCAAAGGAGGTGTTGATATCTTTATGCTCACTGATGTTGTATATCCTCTAAGCACTGAAGTGCTCTATAGAATGATATCCTCAAAGCTTCAATGTGAAGACCAAACCGATGCAGTTGATAACCTTCTTGTTAGCATAGGTGGACAAATGTTAAGTAAAATATGTGATGAGCTTGATTATGATTCCAAGGCAAAGAAAAGGAAGAGAGATTAAGTCTTGCGATAGCCGTCATTTCTTCTCAAGGTTATTGCATCATTTTAAGAAACTTGCAGTGTGCTTGAATAAGTCATTAGGACATGTGTGTTTTCAGAAAAGTTGATTCATGTTTTGCAGCATCAANTGATTATGATTCCAAGGCAAAGAAAAGGAAGAGAGATTAAGTCTTGCGATAGCCGTCATTTCTTCTCAAGGTTATTGCATCATTTTAAGAAACTTGCAGTGTGCTTGAATAAGTCATTAGGACATGTGTGTTTTCAGAAAAGTTGATTCATGTTTTGCAGCATCAAAGTTTTTCTTTTGTTTTTGTTTAAGTACTTTATATACATTTTCATGATTAACAAAGGTCTTTTGGTTTCTTAAATTTACATGGTACCTAGCTACATTTAAGGGGAGGTTAAATGTATAATTTGAAATTAAAAGTCATGTCTGCTGATAATTTGAATTAATGTGCATAATAAGTCAGATGTTTAAGTTAGGTGTATATATATGTCTTCTCTTGGTTGTTGGACTAATCTTTGCAGGGAAAATATGGATTTAAGACATACAAAGGCTATTTTCAGAGTTTAAAATACTTTTGGGTCAATATTGATCATCAGATTAAATCTGGTGATTAAGTCTGGTTGACCAAAATTAAGTCTGGCAGTGTACTTTTTATGACCGTTAGTACTGGTCATCGGCCCAATGATTTTTACTGTTTGAATAGTACCGTTACAGTTTTACAATATTCTAGGAGTATATAAAGATAATATTTGATTTTATTTTCAATCTTTATCTTTTGTTTTCTCTCTAAAATTATTGTAACAAACAAATCACCTATTTTCGGCAAGAAAATCGCATCTTCTGTTTTCATTCTTGGCTATTTAAACTCATCATCAACATCTTTTCAAAGTACCTTTCAAACATTCAAAGCGAAAACAATATTGCAAGAATGAAGTACTGTAACAAGCACAATCAAGTCGGGTTCTTGAAGTAACCAGTGAGAAGTGATGACTTCCATGAAATCGTGGAGTTTATGGAGGGTTCTTACATCAGGTATGCACTAACATGTCACCCTATGATTTACGATTCCCTAGTCAAACAATTTTGGCAGACTGCTACTGCCGAAACTCTTGTTGATGGGACTCAAGAGTTAAGGGCAACAATAGATAATACTGATTACTCTGTTACTGAGGCTTCCATTAGAAATAGTCTTCAATTAAATGATGCCTCAAGAATTACTATGTTATCAAATAAAAGGATTTTTAAGGGTATAAAGAAAATGGGATATCTTCCTGATGGTACTCTTACGTTTTGGAAAAGTCAATTCACTCCTAATTGGAGGTTTTTAATTCACCATTTGCTTCAATGTCTAAGTTCTAAGAGTGGTGGATGGGATCAATTTAGTAGCAGTCTTGCTTCTGCATTGATTTGTCTCTCCACAAATAAAACCTATGATTTTTCGAAAATGATCTTTGAAGCAATGGTCACTAATTCCAAAAGCACCTCAAAGTTTTTGATGTATCCAAGGTTTTTACAAATGGTGCTAGATGTTGAAACAATTAATAAACTTCAGTATATGGTCATCCCATTTAAAAGGAAGGTCTTTGCAAACATGAAAAGGAGCTTTAAAGGGAAATTGAAACCCTTGCTCCCTGCTATGCTGCCTGGTGGTACTAACAATGCAGGTACATCCTCATCATCATCTGCAAGTGATAACTCATCCCAACCAATGGATGCCCCTGATGTACCTATTCCTGAACCTGGTTCCTCCAGCTCCCCTGGTACCTTGCCACCTTCTCCTACACTACCACAACTATCTCCACAAACCCACACCCAAACCTCAATTCATGAGGAGGAACAATCCTCTACAAACAAGGCAACTCTCACACAACTTGAAAACAAGATAGAGGTGCTGGAAAATGAGTTGAAGGAGACCAAGCAAACCATGGGTGCTACTATTGACAAATTGGTCAAACATGTACAAAAGATGGAAGATGTGATGAAAGCTTCTGGAATGATATTCAGTGATACAAAGGATGATACAGCTGAAAATTCTTCCAAACAGAGGAGGAATTTGGATGACCAAGAACTTCAGACTCCTACAAATCTTCAGACTCCTATAAAGGACAATCTTCCTCAAAATTCAGAAGTTAGTCCTGAAGGAATGGAAGCAGCTGAAGTGCTCTATTGAAAAAGAAAGTGGTGACAGAAGAGGTTGAAGTGATTAAGACTGGTGATGATCTGATTAAGTCTGCTGCAAAGGATAAGTCTGCTACAGAGGTTAAGTCTGGGGCTACCACTAGAAGTAAAGGAAAGCAAATCATGGTGGAAGAAGCTTCTCAGCTAAAGAAAACAAAGAGACAAGAAAGAGAAGAAGCAGCAAGTCTAGCTGAGATTGAAAGAATTCAAGCACTTGAAAGAGCTGAGCAGGCAAAAATGGAAGCATTACAAGCCAAAGATGCAGACTTGGCTAGGAAATTAGCAAAGGAGCTCAATACTACAGAGCAGCACAAAACTAAAAAGGTAACTGAGGAGCCTTATAAGCCAACTCAGGATGAAATCAACCATATGATTGCTATAGATCCTGAAATAAGAAGAAAGGCACTTGAAGTTATTGCAGATCAAAGCCTGAGTGAAGATCAGCAGACAGCACAACTCTTGGACTTTATCAACATAAAAATGAGCAGGCTTTGGATGTCATGATAAATTCACTAAGAGGGTCTAAAAAGAAGAGGAAAAATCTCTCAGAAAGTGAAGTCCTATATGGGATGAAGAAGTATTTGTGCAATCAGTGCAACTGGAAGATGTCTCAATTCAAATTGTTAGGTCACCATATTAGTAAACACAAGTATTCAAATGAAAGAAATGAGATGAGAAATAGACTTGGTTGATTAAGATCAATATGAAAGATGAAAGAACAAGAGTTTCCTTAAGATATGAAATTAACCAACAATATTACAATGAGATATGATGTCCTATTTATAGGAGAGGGATAGGGCAACACTCCCTTCCTTCCTATCTTACTAGATCGTGGGCTTTTATGGCACATTGGACATTTATTGGACTCGTTTATAACCATACGAGTAACTAACATAATTAAGATAAAAGTGATAATTCTAGCAACCTATTACATTTACTGAAATGACCGAGACTTGACTGAATAGTTGAAAACTGTGATCCTAACAATCTCCCCCTAAGGATCGGTCATGAAGGATTGTTGAAGGATAGAAATTTGTCACGGTCATTGAGGTTGCTTTT
>LBNU01001779.1:16345-27403 GCA_014162995.1 Artemisia annua | reverse complement strand
TTGACATAGTGAAGAAAACTCCCGAGTTAGGTGCTCGGGGAGTGGAGTAGGACGAAGAGGAGATTCGTAGCCGAACCACTATAAATCCTTTGTCTCACGGTGCCATTTTTCCAACTCTATCCTTTTACTTATTTACCTACTTTCACATTTGTCATATTATATACTTGTTGATATCGTTGCTTATAATTGTGCAAGTCTATTGGTGAAAATAAAGTTTGAATTGGTGTTTTGATAAACAAGGTTTTTGTAAATTAAAAAGACGTAAAACTATTCAACCCCCCTTCTAGTTTTCCACACTTCCCATCCAGTTAACTCACTAAGTAGTCGTTTTAACTATAATGCTTGACATGCTGCTCCAGTAGCCGCCATGAATTCTGATTCACATGATGAGAGCGCCACTGTTGGTTGCTTCTGAGTACACCAGGTAATAGGTGATTCTCCAAAATTAAATACTATCCCAGTAGTTCCTTTTCCTTGATCGGTGTTGATTCCATAACTATTGTCGTTGTAACCTGTAATCTTGCAGCCGCCTTCTTTCTTGTATATTATGCCATGCTCCTTTGTTCCTTTGATGTATCGAATTACTTGCTTTATTGCCTTCAGGTGATGATCCTTTGGGTCTTGCATGAATCTGCTAATTAGTCCGACTGAGTAACTAAGATCTGGTCTTGTATGTAGTAAGTACCTGAGACTTCCAATTAAGCTTCTGTAATAAGTTGCGTCAACTGAGTTTCCATCTTCCGCCTTGACCAACTTAGTGCCGGGATCCAATGGNTATTGCCTTCAGGTGATGATCCTTTGGGTCTTGCATGAATCTGCTAATTAGTCCGACTGAGTAACTAAGATCTGGTCTTGTATGTAGTAAGTACCTGAGACTTCCAATTAAGCTTCTGTAATAAGTTGCGTCAACTGAGTTTCCATCTTCCGCCTTGACTAACTTAGTACCGGGATCCATTGGTATCTTCGTATCATTACTATCTGCCATACTTGTTTCTTTCAAGATCTTGTTAATATAACCTGTTTGCTTGATTGTAATCTCTTCTCCTGTCTGTGTAACTTCTATCCCAAGGTAATAAGCTAACAACCCTAAGTCGCTCATTTCAAATTTATCTTCCATCTGGGATTTAAATACTTCTAATTCCTTCCTTGGAGTGCCTGTGATTATCAAATCATCTACGTAGACTCCAACTATAAGTGTATAAGTCTTGCTTCTCTTTGTATAAACTGCTTGTTCGAGATTAAACTTCTTAAAATCTAATGACTTTAAGGTTTGATCAAGCTTCACATTCCAAGCTCTTGGTGCTTGTCTTAAGCCATATAAAGCTTTAGTGAGCTTATAGACTTTCTCTGAATTTCCTTGTTGAATAAATCCTTCAGGTTGTGTAACGTAGACTTGTTCCTTCAAATCTCCATGTAGAAATGCTGATTTTACATCTAAGTGATGTACTTGCCAACCATGATATGCTGCTGGTGCTAATATCAACCGAAGTGTCTCTATCCGAGCAACTGGTGCAAATACTTCATCGAAGTCTATTCCTTGTTCTTGTACATATCCTTTTGCTACTAACCGTGCCTTGTATTTGATGATCTTTCCTTTTGCATCACTCTTGGTCTTGTAAACCCATTTGAGTCCTATTGCCTTCTGATTCGCTGGTAATGTAGTAAGAGTCCATGTGTTATTCTTGTTGATTGAATCCAATTCAATCTCCATGGCCTCAATCCATTTCTTATCTGTTGATGCCTCCTTATAGTTACGGGGTTCTTCTTCTGTGAAAAATAAGCTTTCTACTTCTACTTCACGTGCATCCTTGTAAATGTCTGTTATTGCTTTAAAACCTCGTACCGGACTATCATCAAATCTATGTTTTGAGCTTCCTAATGAGCTCATAGTAGCTTCTTCTTCTTCCTCGTCTGAGTGTGGGTTGTAAGTGTATGTCGATGGTGTGATTGGTGAAGCTGGATTAGGAATTGGTTCCTATTCCTGATACGTATTATCATTGTCTTCTATGTTGACTGGTGTAGGATTTTCATTGTCAACTCCTTCTACCACAAAACTAGCCCAAAATGTGTCTTGTGTACTTGTATCCTCTCCATCTTTATCCCAATCCCACGGTTTTGTTTCCATAAACTTTACATCCCTACTAACGTGTTTCTTCTTTGCTATTGGATCTAACCTACATGCTTTTGATCCTTCCTCTACTCCTAAGTAAATCATTGGTATGCTTCTGTTGTCCAGCTTCTTTAAGTGAGGTATCGTTATCTTGGCATAAGCTGTGCATCCGAATATTCTTAGGTTTTCCAGATTCGATTTTCTGTTGTAGAGTGTCTCATATGGAGTTTTATCTACCAGGGCTCTTGTAGGTACCCTGTTGAGTATGTAAATGGCATGTTTAACTGCTTCCGCCAAAAAAGTTAAAGGTAAGTTCATCGCTTTCATCATACTCCTCGTAGTTGATAACACCGTCCTATTTCTTCTCTTCACTACTCCATTTTGTTGTGGTGAGTAAGGTGCTGTCAACTGTCGTGCTATTCCATTTTCCTTACAGTATTTGGTGAATTCATTAAATGTAAATTCATCTCCTCTATCTGTTCTTAGCATCCTTAATTTCATTCGCATCTCCATTTCAATCTGTTGTCTAAATTCCTTGAAAGTACTAAATGCCTGATCTTTCGGCGTCAGAAAGTAGACCCACATGAAACGTGTACACTCGTCCACTAACAAGAAAATGAGTTTCTTTCTAGAGTGTGTGGCTGGACTTATAGGACCACAAAGGTCTCCATATACTAAGTCCAACGGGTTCTTTGATCTGAATTTAGCTTGATTTGGAAATGGTGTTCTAGTGTGTTTTCCTAATAAACATGCATCGCAAATCTGACCTGCATGATTTATTCTTAGTATTCCTTCCACTAGACCCTTCCTGGTCATCTTGTTGATGTCGTCAAAGTTCAGATGACCTAATCTAGCATGCCATAACCATGCTTGATTATCTACATTTGCTAAGAGACATATAGGTGCTTCTATTTGTAATCTAATACTATAAAGTCGATTCTTAGATCTTTCAACCTTCATCAACAACTTCTTGCTCTTGTCATACAAAGTCAATTTGTTTCCATCCATGATGATCTTACAACCTATCTCTGTAAGTTTTCCTAGACTTAGTATGTTGCTCTTGAGGTTTGGAATGTAATATACATCCGAAACTATCTTTTGTTCTTGGTTCCTACAACCTAACAATATAGAGCCTCTACCCTTTATCTCCACATACGATCCATCTCCAAAATGAACGCGTCCTGTTAGGCTTTCGTCAATATCCTTAAAATGACTCTTGGTTCCCGTCATATGGTTACTTGCGCCATTATCTAAATACCATATGCTTGCATCCGCTGAAGCATACTTTTCGGGTTGAATTTGTCCTTCATTCAACAAAACTTCCTCATGTTCAGTTTCGTGTGTAGTAATTAATAGTGATGGTTCATCGTCTTCTAAGATAAGGTTTGATTGTTCCTTAGTTGTCGATGTTCCTCTGCAATCTTTCTTATAATGTCCAAGTTTTGAACACTTGAAACATCGTACTTTGCTCAAATCCCACTCACCTTTATTCCTATTTGAATTTCCTTTGTGAGTTTAGTTTCCTCCCTTCGAGTTATATCTGTTTCTATTATTCTGCCAGTTTCATCGTGAAAAATTTGATCTACCTCCGCGTTTACTAAATCGCCTTCCTTTTTCCTGAGTATTCGCCATGTGCGAATAATAAGTTTTCCTGGCTTTCCGCTTGTCCTCCTTTCCGGAGTTTTATCCTTTCCTCAAATGCCTTGAGTTTTCCAGTGATCTCATTTAAAGTGATATCATCGAGATCATTTATTTGTTCTATGGATGCTACTATTTGAATGAACCTATTTGGTGTGGAATCTAATAGTTTTCGTACTAAAAGTGATTCATTCAAAGTTTTCCCTAATTCTTTTGCCTTAGTGGCATAGCCATTTAGTTTAGCCGTAAATGCATCCACCGTGTCATCTTCCTTCATTTGAAGTGTATGAAACCCAATCATCAATGATTGTAACCGTGCTTGTTGCACTTTCTCTTCTCCAACGTGTCTCTTCTTTAACGATTCCCATAATTCCTTAGCCGTTTTACAACCCGCTACTTGTAAAATCACATCTTCGGTCAGCGCTTGATATAACAAGACCATCGTTTCCTTGTCCTTCTTATCATCTACTTGCGTGTTTTCCTTAGGTTCTATCGTTTCCCATAAACCATGTGCTTCTAGTATAACCTTAATTTGTATAGCCTAAACTGTGAAGTTTGTGGTTTTCAACTTAGGGCATTGATTTGTGCAATTGGTGTTACGGGTTTTAGTGTGGTTGATGTGTTTGTTGTATCGTCACCGGCCATCTTATAAGTGCTTATTATCTTCACCTTCTAATCTGTATGGGAAATATCCTAACTAGTATGGTACTCCTACTAATACGAGAATAGAAATAGTTTTCCGGGAATCCTAATAGTACGGGATCAATAAATAGTTCTCGGGATTTCCTAATAATACAAAATAACACTTCAATACTATCTAATGTAATAGAAATCCAGAAAATTCAACGTGTGACCTCGATGTTGTGTTAAACACAAGTGTATTCCCTTTCGTGTGTTGGTATGTAGATGATAATACTCACACCTTTCCTTTTCCCTTAGTTCCGTGTTAATAACACCGATTTTCAACAACTCGTTGTTATTTTTGTTTCCAATCCAATTCGTACACCAACCAAACAAAACTCACGACCTCCTTTTTTTGTTGTCGAATTGCCTTTTTCCCAACGAACCAAAAAACAAATCCTTTTTTTGCTCGGTATACCACACTTATCACGTTGTTATGTTTTCCCTTGTGTGTTGACTTGACTTCGTCTCCACGAACGTCTCCTAGGCCCCTTCTTTGTTCACGGTATCCTTCCAACCAAACTAGTTGTTCTCGGTCTCCTTCCAAATGAGTCTAACGTTGTGTCTTTGTTCCTTTTTCTTCGAATCCAAGTCCTTTCCCCACACAACCTTGGCACCCCTCTTGGTATCTTTAAACAAAACAAACGAATTTGTTTGTTTTGCTTCTTTCTCGTTGTTTTTGTAACCTTTGTGTCGCCTTGATGCGTTTTCCACAAACAATCCTTGAGTACTCCCTTTTTCTTCTCGGTTATATCACAAACCTTTTTCCACAACAACCTTCAATGCTTCGCATTATAACCCGCGTGCTTTTCCTTCCTTTGTGTCTTGTTTAACCCGGTTTCACAAAGTTTCTAGCCCACTCGTCTTTTTCACCAAGACGACGTGTTTCTTTTCTTTCCTGTGGCGCGTTAACAGCGACCCACAAACAACCTTAGCGCTATTCTTCCCTTGTTCCACCCTTCCTTGTAAACGTCAAGAGTTTCTTCTTTTTCCCTTCGTTGTCACCAACAATGTTTTACCCCACCAATTTCTTTTGATGTCAACGTTTGTGATGAGGCCGTTCTAGCAAGGGTGCAAGCTCGAACCTCGAGTCGTAGTCCCAACGAGGGTTGAATGGATCCAGTCAATTCAGTCGTGAGTTATGTGAAGTGAATAGGTTTGAAAGATGAGATTTGGTATTTTACTACACTACGAGAAAACTTTAAGATGTAATAACAACTTTGAAAATGAGAACGTGTTTAAGAGAAATGGAATTAAGAACAAAAGAAAACATTAAACTAGGCTAAACTTAAAAGAAGTGAAATTTAAATTGCAAATGATAATAGGAGGGAATAACGAAAATATTTCTGGTTTTAGAATTTAATTAACAAAAAGATAAATTTAACTAAAGAAATGTTTAAAGAGTTAACGTACTAATACTTAAACTAATTAGAAAAGAAATTAAACTAAGTTAAATAAAATATGTAATAGATTTTTAAGAAAATTTTGCAAGAGTTCCGTTTAGGAATAAACGAAACAAACACCTTACTCGATGAAACGATGAGGTGATTAGTTGCCTAACTCGGCTTAGGAAACAAAGGAATCTAATAAGTAGATAATATACTCAACACAAATTAAACTTCAAACTCGCTTCACTAGAAAACTTGAACTTGCAAAAGTTGGAACGATACTCGCAAGAACTAAACTTGTTACTAACTAGACTAGTTAACCTCTACTCGCAAGACATGAAACAAAACCCATACTCGCAAAAATTAAAATCATACTCGCAAAATATGTCTTAAACTCGCAAAGTTTGGACCCTAATACTCGCAAAGAAGTATGATAGCCAAGTTTGATACTCGCTATCTAGAAAAGCATACTCGCTATTTAAGATTTTGTTACTCGCAACTCTAAAAAGAAAACTATTGATACTCGCAAGACTTAGGCTTTCATACTCGCAACTCAGAAAAAGAAACCAATACTCGCAAAAAGTTATGAAACTCGCAAGAAATGAAAATGAAAAAGGACCTTACTTGCAATTACTAGTGATACTCGCAACTCAAAGAAACCATACTCGCAGAAAATTCAATGAAATCCAATACTCGCAAAACCCTAAAAAATCATACTCGCAAAAATCTAAAACAAAACGTACTGGAACCTTTAGACGCAAGGAAAACTAAATCTAAACTAATAAGAACTTATAAAAGCTTTGTAAAAAACTAGTTTAAATAACAAATAAGCTTGTAAATAAGCTAACGATCCAAAAATAAGCCCTAACCCATATATTTTATCTTAGTCGAAATGAAAACATGCAAAGGTGACAAGAATTTAAAAGCTCTTTGTAAATGATAAAGATTATGTAAACAAAGATTAACAATAAACTCAGAACTTGTAAAGATTTAGAAGAAAGATTAAGATGAAGTGTAGAAAAATAAGCTAGGGAAAATAAGACATGAAAATAAAACTTGTATTAAAAATAAAACCTTACACTTAATGAAAAACTAAAAACTAACAACACCTACTCCTGTCAAAATGAAGCCACCCATGGGGTATCTTACTAGGGGGATTTCAAGTTTGCCATCGTGTACATTTAACCCCCTAGACTTTTACATCTCGAGAAAACACACATAAACTACATTACCAAACTAATAAACGTCTAATCTTCTAAAGGTAACATCTTGTAACTTTGAGGCTTCGTGTTGACGTGTATTTCAAAGGTCTTCAAAGATGTTCACTTGCTCGAATTTGGGAAGCTTATCTTGATAATTATCTTTGAACTTCGATTAAGCGTCTCTTTCATTTTCTTGAGCCTTTAAGAGATAAATTCGTCGTCACGGGCTTTTCTTAGGTAAATTTCATCTTTGGCTTGTCTTTTAGACTCTTTTCCACATCTCGTGCTCGTTTTAGGCTTTTTGGTTGATTTTGATGTCGTTTTTGCAATATCCATTCCTGCACAGTCACAAACACAAAAACACGATATCTTTGGCGTTTAACGTTAGTTTTTGGTCTTTTAGAGCCTGAAAATGGTGAATAAAAGGTATGTGAATAAGCACATACCAAAATCCCCCATACTAAGGTATTGCGTGTCCTCACGCAATGTGATCATATCACGCTTAAGAGATAAATAATTTTGATGCTCTTTTTACTAACTTTAGAAAGTAGCAAAACGTTCGAAAGAGATTACAAAATCATTTATTCCCTAAAACGCCCCGAGTTTCCATTTTATTCCTTATACTAATCTAAACTACTATTTTTTTTTTGTATTTTTCCACTTTTTACTTGTGACGGTGTATTTGACTTTCATTATTTTGCAATAACGATTAAGGGTCATAGAGTAAGAACACGATTCATAGAAAAGTGACCGATTGGATAAAATTCATCGTTCCTGATTTTTCACAAGCCCCCAAACTAAGCGTAAAAATGGATCATTGTTTAATTACAAATTAGATGCTAACGCTACTCATGGAAGTTACTTGTGTAATAACCTCCTGCTCCCATTTTCCTATTTTTGTATCTCATTATTTTATTTTTGTGAGAGAAATGAATTTCTTCATAAGCATCTCGTTTCATAGTTTTTAGTCCGATAAAGATACCAAATTCAGACGCTAAGTAGTTATCGATCTTCTCTTAAGAAGGTTTGCTCGAGAAATGTGGTCCACATCAAGGATATTGGATACATACAAAGACTTTGGAATACATCAAAATAGACATAAGTTGGAGAGTACCTTCACGTGCACCTCATGCGCCCGATCTAGGATCATTCGCATGCACCTCACGTGCTACCAACTTTAGACTTAACACTTAAACTCATAATCCATAAATCTTCAACATACATCCTTATTCTTTCTTTTGATTTTTTTGATTTTTTTTCATACTTTTTTCTTGCCTTAGTAACTTTTCAGCTCCGAACCTTCATGGTTTCAATCCAAGACCTACCGCCAACTGCTAGGGTTGGAATCTAGGATCCAAGGTCCGATCTCAATCCGAAGTCTTAAAGCACCTTAGCTCATACATAACAACGGGCTTTTGGGTAGCTCCGAAACCACATGCGTACTACGCTTATTCAACGATATACAATACAACTCAATTGACGTGTATCCATGATGTGTACCCAATTTCCCAAGCAAAGATTCTCTTAAGAAGATAAAGAACTACTCATCGGCTAAACCTAACATCTTTAATTAGCACACAAGATATGGGGTGAAACAAGCTGATGGGAACGAAAGGCCACAAGTACCTTCGATGAGCTTTAAAGAGAACCACTACTCCACGTATGGTAACTAACTTCTAAATAAACACTATCATATCTCATTCTCCGCATTTTGAAAATCTCAAATAATGAGATCCGCGGATACTTAGCCGATAATTTTAAGCCATGCATATATAAAGTAAAGTACGGGAGCCGACAAAAGAGTAGCTCCTTGTGTACAAAACTAGCAAAAGCTTTTATGATCATCTTTGGTTAAGGGAACATGCTAGGGCTCAACACGCCCGGATCAAGTCAAAATTTTTATTCCCACTCTTACCTAGTAGGAAAGTCAAACTCGGTGTCAAAACTTTTATTCTATTTTTGTATTTTTATATTTTTCTCATTTTTTTGTGCTTTTTGCTTTGAAAATTTTCAAAATTTTTCAATTTTTTTGGATTTTTGAGGAAAACGGGGTTGCGTAAGTAAACGACAAAGATGAAAGTGCTAGGTCAATCAAATCGAAGATTCACCCCCCCAGACTAAAGATAAACATTGTCCTCAATGTTTTCAAGGTAAGGGTAATCCTAACAATAAATCTAAGGCCGTTTATTAAGTATGCCAAAGATACCATTAGTCGATAAGATTTGGATATAGGATTTCCAAGCAAGCAGCAAGACATGGGACTCGAGTGGAGATGAGACGATCCACGAGCACGAGAGTCATCATGAATTGGAGAAATCCTGCACAAACACAAACAACCAAGCAAACACAAGATTGGAAGAGGTCGCCCTCCTCGCGTTACTTATTAGAAACTAGAAAACATAGATGGATAAGCATGGGGTGCCTCCCACGAAGCGCTTTGTTTTTGATCATCGAGTCACTTAGCTTGACTCTATCCCCGAATTTAGTTGTCCTTGGGGAAAGTTTGGAGATCCGGGATCACCAAAGGTAGATCCCCTCCAAAGTAGTGTTTCAAACGATGACCGTTTACCTTAAAATGTTCCCCATTTTGGTTAAAAAGTTCAACAGTACCATAAGGAAAAACTTGGGCAACGGTAAACGGTCCAGACCAACGGGACTTTAGCTTTCCAGAAAATATTTTTAACCTTGAGTTAAAAAGCAAAACTTGATCACCGACATTAAAAACACGATTTTTGATTTTTGAATCATGAATCCGTTTTGTTTTCTCCTTATAAATCAAAGAATTTTCATAAGCTTGATCTCGGAGTTCATTCAACTCATTCAACTGGATTTTTCGGTGATCACCCGCGGTTTTTAAATCATAATTCACATGTTTTAAAGCCCAGTAGGCGCGATGCTCTAGCTCAATCGGAAGATGACATGCCTTTCCGTACACGAGCTTGTAAGGGGTACAACCAATTGGTGTTTTATAAGCTGTGCGGAAGGCCCAGAGTGCATCATCTAACTTGTCCGACCAAGAAGAACGATTCTCACCCACGGTTCTTTCCAAAATTCTTTTTAGACCACGATTCGACACCTCGACTTGACCACTAGTTTGAGGATGATAAGCGGTACTAAGTCGATGGGTAACACCATATTTTGACATAACTTTTGAAAATCGGTCATTACAAAAATGAGTTCCACGGTCACTGATAATAGCTCGAGGTGTACCGAATCTGGCAAACAAACTTTTCAAAAATTTTACAACCACTCGGGCGTCGTTAGTTGGAAAAGCTTTTGCTTCAACCCATTTAGAAAGATAATCGACTGCCACGAGGATGTATTTGTTTTTGTTTGAAGATGGAAATGGTCCCATGAAATCGATTCCCCAAACGTCAAAGATTTCACAAACTTGGATGGAGTTTTGAGGCATCTCATCCCGCTGCGAAATTTTTCCTTGTCGTTGGCACGCGTCACAAGACTTCACCAGGTCCTGTGCATCGCGGTAGATCGAAGGCCAGAAAAAACCGGAGTCAAAAACTTTTTTAGCAGTAAGATTGGCACCATGATGTCCCCCTGTGGGGCCATTGTGGCATGCCATCAAGATTTCTGCGGCTTCTTGGCCATGAACACATCTCCGAATGATTTGGTCGGCACAAACACGAAACAAATAAGGGTCTTCCCAAAAATAATGTTTGACATCTTTGAAAAATTTCTTTTTGGCCTGGGATGACATCCCTTTTCTGATGAAATTCCCCGCATGATAGTTTGCAAAATCGGCAAACCATGGGGTACTAGAATCACAAAGTGACACGCTCCCAAGGGCCTCGAGAGGAAATGAGTCATTGATATCCTTGTTCTCGAGCACACCTTGGTGAGGATTTTCAAGTCGGGACAAATGGTCAGCGGCTAGGTTTTCTGCTCCTTTCTTGTCGCGGATCTCGACATTGAATTCTTGGAGCAAAAGAACCCATCGCATTAGCCTAGATTTGGCATCTTGCTTAGTCATTAGGTATTTTAGGGCTGAGTGGTCCGTATACACTATGCATTTCTTTAAAAG
>LBNU01001778.1:124603-142473 GCA_014162995.1 Artemisia annua | reverse complement strand
ATATATATATATATATATATATATATATATATATATATATATATATATATATATATATACATAAGCAGTGTTTGGCTTATATAACATAAGCGGTGTTTGTTTAAACTTATATAACATAAGCGGTGTTTGGCTTATATAACATAACCCATAATTTGGTGGCTTATTCTGACAGTTACGGGATTATAGCCCGTAAATGTCAAAATAAGCCACCAAATTGTGGCTTATGTTATATAAACCGATTAACTGAACATGTATAAGCTATAAGCCGACTTTATAAGCCGAAACAAACACCCCATTATTTCTTTATAAGGGTGAGCATCGATTCAAAACCGGCCGAACAGAGACCGAATTTGACCAAAACCCTAGATCGAGGACCAGACCGAATGTGTTCGGTCCGGTCCAGGTTGGTCCGGTCCGGTCCTTCGGTCAGTCCGGTCCAACAAAGTATAATGGACGTTTTTACGTAAGACAGGTCCGGACCGAACCAGACCGAGACTGAAATAAAGAAAATGTTGAGACCAAGATCGGACCGATAGTCCTTCGGTTCGGTCGGTTTTTGGTCAGTCTGGTCAGTTTTCTTGGTCTCGGTCCGTCTTGGTCTGCGATGGTCAGCCCTTTATGTCTTAAAAACATTGTCATCCTTGATAGTAACACGTGTGCTTCTCCTCATTATCCACAAAACTGAAAAAAGACTTGAAAGGGTTTTTTCATTATTTTCGATTATTGACAAAACCCTTTTTAACAGTTTTGAACAACATCTCAACTAGGATTCTTCTTCTCGATACAATGGCACAAATATCACCCCCAAAAAAATACAAATCCGAACAATATTCTTAACAAAAATGAAAACTCTTTATGGGTTTTACATATTTCTCGATTCTTCACAAAACCCTTCAACGGTTTCAACCAATATCCAATACATCATGAGGTCTGTCTTCTTCTTTATAATCCCATCTTTTATATTATGAAATATGTTATATACTATTATTGTTTTTTCATATGTTTATTACTGTACTATTCTGTTATTGAACATTGATCTTGTACCATTGTGCCAATTTGATTAAGCTTATGAGCTTATTTTACTCGGCCTATAATGATATATCATAATCCCATTTTTCTGGCTTATTTTCCATCTTAAGCGGGTGTTTGCTTATTAAAAAATTGAAAATTTAATAATAAGCTCATTTTTTGCGCCTTATGAGCTTATCTATCAAGTTGGGCTTATAACTTAATTGAGTTCGTAATTGATAAGCTCATAAGCCATACGAATAAAAGAGCTTTTTTTGTTTTCGATCTTTCTATAAGCACACACCAAACAAATTTAGTAAAAAATATAATTCTTAATTGTACTTTGATGCCATGTCGTTGCAAAGCAAGCTTTAAAACCCCCTAGAACCGTTGTAGTGTAGTAATTAATCATTCTCTAAGTGAATAGTGATGTAGGCTCGTGGAGTATGATGAAATGGCCTAAGGGAACTAAAGAGGATTATTCTTGGTATTTTTGTGTATTTTAAGAGAACGCAAGTAAATATCGAGGTTTTGGAGATTTGATGTGACACTGAGGTGAAAGCTGTAGTGGTGTGAGGGTTGGGGGGTACTCTTATAACTTAGAAATAATATGTGTAAGCGTTTGAGTAAAAACTAAAAACCGATTCAAGTTAGACCTTAATAATAGTATCTGATATACATAATTTTTTCGGCCTAAAACCTCTTGCCCCGCAGCGGAGCGCTTTCTAAATAACAATTTCCCAATCGAAACAAAAACATTCCCAATCTCTCTCTTTTTCAACTATAGGGCTGGCTTCTTCTCACTCACAACAATGTCACAAATATTGCCCCCCAAAAATTAACAAATCCGCAGAATATTTTGAACGAAAATGAAAAGCCTTCAAGGGTTTTTCATCATTTTTGATTCTCTACAAAACCCTTCAACAGTTTTAACCATAGTCACATGGATCGCCCAAGTAGCAGTGATTTTCGATCTGGATCGACCGTACCGGATCGCGGTACGATTCCGATCTGGATCGCCGGAAATCGCGAACTGAACCCCATCTTAGTCGTTCCCAATCGCCGTTCCGTTTCGCACCGGATCACGATCCAACAATTCGCGAATCGGAGATCCAATAATTCACAAATCGGCGATTTATAAGGCTTGAAAACGCGTTTGAATACTATGTAATACGCAGGTAAAGTTTGGCCATATGGGGAAGATGAAAAAACAAGAGAGAGAAAGAAAACAAATGACTTTAGCATTTGTCGTGTAGTTTTGTCCCACACTGTAGTCACGTGGAGTGGTTTGTATTTTCTTTAACCCCAATTATATTTTTTTCTCATTTTTTACTTATTCCTTAAAAAAACAACTTTCACTTTAGTTTTATCTACTCTTTGAAAACAAAAGTTTCGTATAGAGTAAGCACTATTTATTCTTTAAAAAGTTTTCAACTGATCGAGTAAGTTAGTCTTTTACTAGTAATTTAGACTCTCTTAATCTCAAAATAACGACTTATTTCGAAAATATGCAGTCTTAGAAACTCTATTTAACTACACTTTTCGACAATCAAATATTATTTTCACTCATTAAAATCTCACTAAAATCTCTTTTAATATTAATATGTCATTAAAGTGTACTTATGACTTATGAGTTATGACTTGTGAATGTATAAAAATATATGAAACTAAACAATATTATTATTGGGCGCGCCGTACCGAAGTATTTGGTACACCGAACCGAAGCGAACCGGAATGAGCCTACCCCCCGTCGTACCAGATTTTGAGAAATAGCGAACCACGATCCCGTACCGGAGCGATCCCCGTTCCATGTGACTATGGTTTTAACCAATATCCACTACATCATGAGGTCTGTCATTCTTCTTTTTAATCCTACCTTTTATATTATGAAATATGTTTTCTATCATTGTTTCGATTTAATATAATTGTGTCTATTTGATTAAGCTTATTCCTTGGCTTATCTGCTAATTCGATTTCGGATTATATTTCGTAAGCCCAAATATTCCGGCTTATTCTGAGTTAGAGTATATAAGCTTAGTATGATATAATAAACTTATATAAACCCATAAGCCTCAAAATAAGCTAGAAAATTCGAAGCCGAAATCTAATTTGCTGATAAGCCATCAAATAGCTCTAAAACACCCCCATAATAAGCTCATGAATCAATTAATAAGCCGGAAAAAGATGTGCTTATGAAATTAAGCCGAGCCGAATAAGCTCATAAGTCCCATAATAAGCTTAAACACAAACACACACACACCCTATGAAGATGTTTTTCTATGTGGGTTTATTGTACCAAATTGCGCGAACATCATGCTAGATTTTGTTGTATATGATGAAATAGGGTTGTTACTATAGGATTATTGTAAGGGATAAAGAACCTTTGTACTTTCACCCAAAATGTGGTCAAGGGGAGGGCTTTATCTGGTTTGAGTTTGTGATAGAGGGGTTGCATGACTTAGTCGGCCAAAAGGGCGAAAACCATGGTTACCAAAAAAGTTGTTAAGTTCTTAAAAGTAATTTGTGATATTAGTCTCGAAATGGGATTTATTTTGTTAAAATTTGAAAACAGAACAAGTTTTGGGATTTAATTGGTTGTTTACAAGAAGTTTGTGGTTAACGACTCAAAAGAATAAAGTTTCATTATATTTTGTTAACGAAAAAAGGTCTGTATTGACGACGAAAGTACATTAGGACGTGACGGAAAATATAGAGTTTGTTTTTAGAATAAGCCTTGACTTTTTAGTAACAAACTTACACTCTATTACTAGTTTATGCGAGAACCTTGTATTGAGAAAATTGGTTGCTTGGAAACATTATGATAAGTTCGGTGTAACATCACCATTTTACTAGCTATAGAAGGCCACTTATCTAGATTAGAAATATTATCTTTATCTTTTCTTTACTCTTTATAAAGCATTTGGGACTTTCTAAAGATGGAAGTCTTAATTTTTTAAGCTTAAACATATTAATATATTTAATAATAATAATTCATATAATTAAATTCTACACTACACTAATTGCATTATAATGTACACTAATGACACATTAAGTTTTAGTATTAAAATGGATGTTACCAACTTGCAATAATACAAACTTATTGTTGTAAATATTTTATCATGAACATTCAATTTTTACTATGTTCAAATGAATATAATTAGAGCGGGCCGGGCGAGATAGAGGGCGGCGTCGGGAGTCCTTTGTGACAGGAACGTCCCCTTAAAGTTAAAGGGAAAATTCTATAAGGTGGCGGTTAGACCATCTATGTTGTATGAGTCTGAGTGTTGGCCTATCACCAAGGTCCAAGCTAAGAGGGTAGAGGTGGCAGAACTGAGAATGCTAAGATGGACTTGTGGTAAAACCTTGCTGGACATGATCATTAACGGAGTTTTTAGAGCTAAACTCGAAGTCGAGAATATTATCTCGAAGATGAGAGAAGGAAGGTTGAGGTGGTTCAGTCATGTCAAGAGGAGGCCACAATCAGCGCCAGTTAGAAAAGTCGAAGCGCTAGTAGTAGATGGGGTGAGAAGAAGGGGTAGACCCAAACTCAGGTAGGAGGATAGACTTAGGCTCGACATGGAGGAGCTGCTCTTGTCCGAGGACATGACCTCAGATAGGAAGACGTGGAGGGATAGAATTAGGATCTGCGGGTAGTCTCGGCTGGGGGCTTAGGGGGTTTGGGTGTTGGGCTTTTTTGGCACCCCTTTGTTGCCTTGCCCCTGCGTTGGTTTGTTCCCTTGTTTTTGCTTTGCCTTAGTTTTAGGCCCTGAGTTGCTTTGACCGGCTCTTTGTTGCTCCCTTAGGTTTGCCAGCTTTTTCTTGCTTTTGCTTTGCCTTAGCTTTAGTCCCCGTGCATTGCTTCGCCCTGCCCTATGTTGCTTCCTTTGGTTTGACTGCTTTTCTTTGTGCCTTGGCTCTTTGTTTTGTTTTGGTGTTCTTTTGCCCTTGTTCCTTGCCACTTTGGCTCTATGTTCTCTTTTGCTTGTGTTGCCTGCCTTTGATTGCCTGCTTGTTGTTTACTGTCGTTTTGCTCTCTATGCTTTACTCTTTTCACCCGCACACCTGCACTTGCCGGGGGTCTCATTGGAAGCAGTCTCTCTACTCCCGGGTGTATCCTCTACCTCCCCCATACCTTGATCCGGCGGGATTGGGTTTGTTGTTGTTGTTGTTGTTGTGGCTTATTCTAATCTGTTTAGTAGTCATTCCTTGAACGTTTTATAGTTATTGGTACCCATGCAAATGGTCACTACCTCATGATGTTGATATAAGTGTCGCTTTTTGGGTCAACATAAAATCCCATTGAAACATTGGTGGATAATTTTGGATCATAATGTGCTCAAACATACAAATTCCCTAAGGACTTACTAAAGTAACATCTTTTTCACTACAAAATACTAGTTTTTAACGGTGCCTAAAACATGGGTGGATAATTTTGGATCATAGTGTGCTCGAACATACAAATTCCCTAAGGACTTACTAAAGTAACATCTTTTTCACTACAAAATACTAGTTTTTAACGGTGCCTACATCATTTGTTAGTAAATTGGAAACCCACACGAATGTGGAAATATAGATATTAGGGTAGAACATATGAAACACATAAACATGGTACTCCCTTCGTCAAGATATTATTGTTCTTTGTACCATTATAAGATGTCTCAATTGTCTACTATTTAAAATAGAAGTTGGAATTGTTTAAGTTCACTAAATTACCCACTTTGAGAAACTAATAAGTGATATAAAAATCAATATATCTTTGACAATCAACTAAGTCTACATCATGTCGAACAAATCTTTGGAGGTCGGTAACTAAATTATTATTTACAAAACTAAATGAAATTGGGTAAATGGATGAGGTTTTCCCGTTTAGGTAAACGGATCGGTAATAAATGCATTTTTGGACATTAATTTTGTGACGGATGAGTAAAACATATGAATACCTAAAGCACGCCATGACATTGTTAAGTCTCAATAGCGACCTATGTCAAGTCTCTGTTGAAAACGTTTCACAGGTTTGGAATGAAGCAAGTTTGCTTCTATGAAATCGTTTGTGTTTACCATATTGTAAGTATAAGAATCTGTGTATGAATGTGAGTTTGAGAGTTTGAGATGAGAACAAATAAAACAGTAAAAGTAAAGTAAACTTGATATTTCATTAAAACGATTTCATGACCTATATATACATTGTGAATCGACACAACTTTACAATGTTAACCATTGTGTCTTTTCACTTTGTAACCGTTTAACCATAATAACTGTCAAATGATTAACTAACTTTTAAGGCCTGTTTGGGTTAACAGATTTCGACCCAAACATTACACTGCCTTGACCCATTATGACCCATACATACTAAACATAATTAAACTAAAATGAAATTGTCTAAACAAGCATTAAAGCATTATATGAGATATATTTCAGGATCACATTCTCCTTCCTAATGCTTGAATGCTTGCTTCCAGTCTTTCTTGATTCCATCTTCATGTGATGATGACAAAATCATCACTACTGCTAGAGCTTTCTTCCTTTATTTCACTTGTTGGTTCATAGTTGCTTCTGGTTTTGATTTCTTCCATGATTACATCATCTTTTACAGTCTTGCTCCTTTTTCTTGGAGTTTCTTCCAGCATGTCTTGCATCTCAGCATCTTCACTTGCATCAACCTGTGGTTCTTCAATGTCTGCAGCACCTCTGCCATTGTTTGCCACATCATCTGGTTTTCCTTGCACCCTTTTTGCTTCTTCATAATACACCTTGATCATGCCAATATATTCCTTGTACACTTCTTTGACTGCCTCTTGATTTTCATATGCTAATCCTAACAAACTTGCAACTTGGTTCCATTTGTTACTGAATGTTACTTCCATGTACCCACCCAGTGCATCTACAAATTTATATAGACCCTACAAGTCTATTCTAATTACCCCTACACTTGGTGGTAATTCTCCTAACAGTTCTTGTTTCAAGTATACCATGTAAAACCATTCAATCATCTCCATAAATTTGCTTCTCAACAGTTCCCAATTTCCATAAACTAGTTTGTCTAATTTTAACAAATCTAGAAAAGCAATGAATGTGTTGAAAGTATTTACCTTCATGAAGTATAAGGTTCCATTCATACTTAAATATTCTCTGTCCATATAATCCTGTTCATCACCTTTGTCCATCTTTAGTTCTTCCATCCCTTTGATTAGAGAACATTCTTCTTCAAGATCCAGAGATCTAAAGTATCCATCTAAAAATTTGTTGTGGCTGTTCTTGATGCTTTCCTCATCTTCTTCTTCTATTGTACTTCCATGTACATCTGCTTGTTTTTCTATGCCATCAAACATGTACTTAACTCTGCATCTATTGCCTACATAACTTACCATGTAGCCCTGTTCTTCCAATTGATCTAAACTAAGTATGTTTAGAGTAATCTCAGGGGTGTAAAGAACATTTGATACTACCATTGTTCCCTCATTTGTCTCCACATATGCTTCTCCTATTCCATAAGAGATTAAAAACTTCCTTTCCCTTTCTTCTGTGCCTTCCACTTTGAACCTCTGGATCAATCTTCTGAACAAGTGTTTCATGGGACTCATGTGTCTTTTATAGACACTGCTAACATACCATATGTTGTCCCAATTCTTTCTATCTGATCCCTCAACCATGAAATCTGTGGCCACATGCACACATTCAGGTTCATACTTCAGTTTCCATATTCCTCAGCCTTCTTTGTTGTTGTTGAGATTACAACACTTGGTTCTATGATAACTTCTCTTCCTCTGTTTTTGCATTGCCAATACACATGGCCTCTTTCTTTGCATACATAACAACGTGATAGACCACTGCTTTCACCCAATTGCTTATAATTCCTTCCTGTTGGTGGTTTTGTGGTTTTCAGTGAGTTGTAGGAGACAACTTCTTCCACTTTCTCTTTGAGTAACTGCTTTCCCTCAGGGGAAATGTATTTTTTATGTTTAGGCCAGTGTGGAGTGTTTGGGATTGTATTGTTTTGTGAGTAGTGTTTGTCTAGGGTGTGTTTTTCTTTTCTTTGAACTTGCTTCTCCCTTGAATCAGAACATGGGCTCTGATACCAATGTTGAAAACGTTTCACAGGTTTGGAATGAAGCAAGTTTGCTTCTATGAAATCGTTTGTGTTTACCATATTGTAAGTATAAGAATCTGTGTATGAATGTGAGTTTGAGAGTTTGAGATGAGAACAAATAAAAGAGTAAAAGTAAAGTAAACTTGATATTTCATTAAAACGATTTCATGACCTATATATACATTGTGAATCGACACAACTTTACAATGTTAACCATTGTGTCTTTTCACTTTGTAACCGTTTAACCATAATAACTGTCAAATGATTAACTAACTTTTAAGGCCTGTTTGGGTTAACAGATTTCGACCCAAACATTACACTACCTTGACCCATTATGACCCATACATACTAAACATAATTAAACTAAAATGAAATTGTCTAAACAAGCATTAAAGCATTATATGAGATATATTTCAGGATCACAGTCTCTTTATTAATTTTGAGTTACATTGTTACAACTTCAATAGGATATTCTTTTATAAGGACAAATAGGAATAGGGACTTAGGATCAAATGAGAAGAACTCTTAAAATGAGAATGATGAGAAATAACTATAACTACATATTAGAGATGCATCGACTTGAATTAGATGCATCCCTAATCTTTTAGATGCATCCTAATATATTTTATAGCTAAAAATTAGATGCATATACATATATTAGATGCATTTTAGCAAGTTAGGAAAATCCTATGTATTTTTTGTCCTCTGCGGGTCAAATTTGTTGCAAGTACCACTTTGCATCGTTTTCACTTCAAAATTACTTTTGAAACTAATTGGGATGCATCTAAATGAATAAAGATGCATCTAATTCAAGTCGATGCATCTTAAATATGTGGTTATAGTTATTTCTCATCCTTCTCATTATAAGTTTTCTTCTCACTGGATCCTTATGTGTTGACGGAGAAATCTGGAATATTTTTCTCACGCTAGTAGCTCATTCTCTCGATATCCTTTAAGCATAGCCTATCTTCCTTAGGCCGATAGGTGATTTGTGCACTACTAAAATTGGTTACATAACAAAAAACATTTGGAAATTTCTATTTCCTCATTTTCTTTTGCTTTTATAATGTGAATAATGCATTAAAACTGAAACTTAAAGGTTACCTAGTGGTACTCGCCCCAATAATCCAAAACCGTTGAGGGCTTAGTATTTTTCTTGCTCCATGGGTGGGTTTTGCGGTTTAATATGCAGACTTTGGGGTTTACGTGGGCATCGAAACTCGAATGGGGTTTTTTTGAAATAATATATGAATTTGAATTTTTTTTATTGCATTCAATTTTTTTTTTAATGTAAAAGTAATTTCATATACTTAATAAGTAATAGTTTTTTGTACATTTTATGAAAGCATTGAATGCGATTATACTATGGTTTATCCTTGATACATGTATCTCTAAGGTGCATTAGGGCTTACGTGTCAATACGAACTATTCGTTATCCGCCACCTCATAAAACATTCTTTTTTGTCTATATAAACAAATAACATTAGGGCAGTCTCTTGTATCTCAACCTTCCGCCAACCACATTCCACCCTCAGAGCAAAAAGTGAGTTTGTTCTTCCCATTTTACTCCCACTTTACGTTTTAAGGTTTAGATAGTGTCTGAAGGGCCGTTGCAGTGTATGTGTATTCATTGCTATAACATCTTAATTTTACTTGATTTCGTTAGTTTTCAATCAATCGATTAAGTAGATCAATAATGGAAGGTTGATGAAAGAAGTTCATTTAAAAAACGATCGATCTAACGCTTCTTTTTGTCAATCACTTTATACCATTTTTGAATTGTGTTGTCATATATGACGATTATGATTGTATAGTTTGTTATTGTTTTGATGATCGTCGAATGCTAGTGTTTTTTGCATAGATCTAGTATTTGATGGATTTTTTCCGTAATTGTGTTATAGGCTTTTCAACTTAGTAGCATTCTCCATCTTATTTGCATCAAATGGACAATCAATCGTTTTTTGAAATGAAAGAAGTTCATTTAAAAAAACGATTGATCTAACGCTTCTTAAATTTTGTCATTCACTTTATACCATTTTTGAATTGTGTTGTCATATATGACGATTATAATTGTATAGTTTGTTATTGTTTTGAGGATCGTCGAATGCTGGTGTTGTTGCTTAGATCTAGTATTTGATTGATTTTTTCCGTAATTGTGTTACAGGATTTTTAACTTAGTAGCATTCTCCATCTTATTTGCATCAAATGGACAATCATGGAATGCCTGCACCAAACAACTTCTACATTCGGTATGTGTGGACTTGAAAATAGCTTTCTTAAGCATGTTTTTAGTTTTTTCTATTTATGTTTGAGCTTCAAGATATTTTATTTAATTGCAAATTTATTAGTTTACATCATCTCTTATTGTGGGGTTGCATATGCAGCATTGAAGGGCAATTAAATTTTGATTTAGTCCTATATCTTATTGTGGGCCGCTACTAACTCTTCACCATTGGGTTTAAGTTGATTTAAAGGTTATTAAGGGTGTTTGGATTTGTGTTTTAAATTTGTTTACTGATTTTGAAATTGATTATGTAAAAGTAAACAAATTTGCCTATCTGCTTTTTCTTTTAATTTAACTTGAGAGAGACTTAATTTCATTTATAAAATATCTCGACTTTTCACAAAATATGTATTTTTGTTCATTGTTTAGGGCTAGTTTTTGTGCATAAAATACCAAGATATATCTTTATTCGTCCAGTTTTGGTCATTTTGTAAACAAAACCGTGATGCATTTTGTGTTTTGTTTTGAGGCATTACAAACAACAAAACAATTATTGGATTATTGAATATCGCAAAATCACTTCCAAATTTCACAACCAGAGGCCTTTGTTCTCATTTGCTATAACCAATGACCCTTATTAGTTTAGGCCAAAGCCAAAACAAACCAAAATTACAATTTTTTTAAAATCATTGCTAATCTAAATGATGTCATAGGCGGTATGTTGCGAACCAAAAGATCCAAGATCCATCAAAATGCTGGCCTTTTGGAGAGATATGTGAATATTCACGTAACATTGATCTATCATGCCGAGTACCTTTGTCCAATAGACAAGGTAGACAAATTGTGGAAGCTCCTGAACGTAAGTGACAGTGAATTCCATTTAGAAAATAAAATGTTAATTATAAATATATTATTTAATACTGATTTTTTAGATTATCGCTTTTTTTTTTTTTTGACAGCATCAGCAAGAAATACAGAGGCAGATAATGTTGTGGATGAAAATCATCGAGGTATACAATTAATAATCTAGTATGCATATAAATATGAATATACACAAAAGTTAAATTGTAGGAACAAAACTTCTCGTGTGCGGTTTGATTAAAATTCTTTTGTATAATTGTTGAACTAACAATAATAATGATCATAAATAGTTTGACATGTGATTTTAACTATAGTTCATTATGTGTTGGTGAAATGACCAATTTGTGTCTCATGTGCCAAGCATGTGATGGATGCAGTATCTCGCATACTAAGTTAGGCTGTTTAATGTCTAAAACGCGTGCATTTTTAACTTAATTTCTGTTACTAAATTATTCTAGGGATGAAATCCGTAAATTTTAAACTACCTCAAGGATGAAAATTTTGATTTAGTCCTATGCTGCCAGATATAGAAAGAACAGTTGATGTGGGCAAATTGTGGAACAACATAGAGTTAACTTATATTTGTTAGATTTGTTTTGTCGATTATGAATTCCTGTTTCAACTCCTGTTAATTATTCCCATGTTTTTACAGCAATACCGATAGTTATTTCTAGTGGCATCTGTTTGAACTAAATCGTTCTAAACAAGCTTATACATAGGGTTATAATGGTGACATCTGTTTGGTTTTTTTGACATCTAATGAAGCTGAGCGAAGGAGGAAGAGGAAAGGGAAAGCGGTTGCACGTGAGATTCCTTCAGGTATATTAGTTAAATACAATATAGAAAATAGAGTTTGGCTGTGCTTTTGATGTTTGAAGTTTTGATGAGTAATCACACAATAAGTTTATATGGGCGTCTGAATGTTTTTGATTATCTAAGAAACTAATTGATAAAATAGCAAGAAAATGGAAAATTTGCGAAAAAAAGGTAATCTTTGCAGCTTGTATGAATTTGATTATTTGTTCATCTGACCATTAACAAACACCCGTTGAAGATGTTGTTTTTTATGTGAGTCTGTGGCGGAAGGTTGCGTGACTTAGTCGGCCAAAAGGTCGAAAACCATGGTTACCAAAAAATTGTTGTTAAGTTCTTAGAAGTATTTTTGTGATTGATTAGTCTCGAAATGGGATTTCGTTTGTTAAAATTTGAAAACAAAACAAGTTTTGGGATTTAATTGGTTGTTAATAATGAAGTTTGATGTTAACGACTCAAAAGAATAAAGTTTCATAATATATTGTTGACAGAAAAGGTCTGGATCGACCATGAAAATACATTAGGACGTGACGGAAAGTATCAAGTTTGTTTTTAGAATAAGCCTTTACTTTTTGAGTATACTCTACTGCTAGTTTATGTGAGTAACCCTGTATGAGAAAATTGGTGGCGTGGAAACATTATGATAAATTCGGTGTAGCGACACCATTTTACTTGCTATAGAAGGCCACTTATCTAGATTAGAAATATTATTTGTACAATTGACCTATGGCATAAATGGTGTTGTGGCACAATAGGATTCGAAAGCCACTTACATGGTAAAATAGAAAAACTGTTTCATAGGATTCGAAAGCCACCTACATTGGTAAAATAGAAAAACTGTTGCACCTGTTTGTTTTTTGACAGCTGATGAAGAAGCTGAGCGAAGGAGGAAAGGGAAAGCGGTTGCTCAGGAGACTTCTTCAGGTATATTAACAAAATACAATATATAAAATAGTGTTTGGCTGTGCTTTTGATGTTTGGAGTTGTGATGAATAATCACATAATAAGTTATATGGGCGTCTGCCAATTTTTGATTACCTAAGAAACTAATTGATAAATAATAGCAAGAAAATGGAAATTTTGTATAGAAACATAATCTTTGCAGCTAGTATGAATTTGATTATTTGTTCATCTGACCATTAACATGATTCATGAATGACTTTTTTTGAAAATCAAAAGTTACTTCGGGTATGTTTGGCGAAAGTAACTGTTGCTGGAACTGGAGATGGTGCTGGAGATGGAGATTATAAAAAGAGATTATTTTTATAAGCTACATGAAGTAACCTTTTATTTTAAGAGATTATGGAAGATTATTTTTTTTTATAATCTCTTATAAGTTCTGTCTGCCAAACGAAGATTATTTTTTAAGTAGCTTATTTTTTGAAAAAATAAGCATAATCTCTCCATAATCTTCCATAATCTCTTGCGCCAAACATATTTATAAAAACATTAATAAGCTTTTTTAACAAACAATCTTATTTTAATATGTACTAATTTGAATTGGGAAGGGGTAAATTTTGGGCAATAGAAAAGCATGATGTTGACATATTTGGTTCAATTTTGTAAAACATAAGAAAAAGGTTTAGATTTGTAAAATGACTCACTAAATGGGTTATTTATGTAATTAGTTTTAGAAAGAGAATCTTTCTCTATTTAGAGGATCACAACTCAAACCTTAAAATGCATTTATCCATAACAAACTAAAAAGAAATTAACTTCAAGAAACCAGTTTGATATCATGTGAAGCCTGATGTGATTGTATTTATATTAACGGTAATTTCTTAAATTGAGATTAATTAATTATTTCAAGCTTATATATGTTGCCATTCTATTGACGTTCCTGTAATAGTCAAAGTATGGAGTTTGTTTAGTTTTTAAGTAAATCAAAATGTCATATTTTCAAACTATATGCAATTTATTTATAGATGTCATTTATATCAGGTTATCTAGCTTGTTCTCTTATGAATAGATTAATTTATCGGGTTCCATTTAATATATGCTGTACATTTAATAAGGACAAATTGCAAAGACTTGATAGTCTTTGGTCGTCTAATGTGGGACTACGTACAGATTTTATTTATTTATTTTTTCCAAGTGTTCGAGTGCTCCACACAAATTTACATCCGTCTTGTCCAATTCTTTATATTCTAGGGGGTGTTTCTTTTTTCCTTTAGCTAAAAGTTTGGGTCCACAAGGATCCACACAAGTATTTAATAATATTTCTTTTTAATATGGAGCCCACTTATTTTCACTAATAAGTCTATATCTAGAAGGCATAAAATAATTTCTTCTCCCCATTAAGACATACTAAGAGTCATAGGTCCCACATGGCCCCCACATATCTCTTAGCTAACAAAAAAAAGAAACACCCCCTAAGTCTATATATATATAAGCTGCAAAGA
The DNA here is from genome assembly GCA_014162995.1 of Artemisia annua. Lineage (NCBI taxonomy): Eukaryota > Viridiplantae > Streptophyta > Magnoliopsida > Asterales > Asteraceae > Artemisia > Artemisia annua. The sequence goes on along the minus strand of LBNU01001778.1, from coordinate 128,078 downwards.
GGCATATGTGTTCATTATCAACTAAAAAAAGAATCAATATAATTTTATACAGCATAGTTAATGAGAAAAAATATATACTTTTTCTTTATGCATACTCATGTTTTGTTTATTTTCTCACTTGTCTTATTGTGGTTTAATACCACAACTGGCACTTCCTTTCGCCGCCAGCTCGTTGCAGCAACAGGAGGAGCTGCTAATACGTGTATTGATAAGGAGAGACAAGCTCTTCTTTATTTCAAAGCTCAAGTTCACGACCCCAAAAATCGTCTCTCTAAATGGAGACCTGAAGGTGATGATGATTGCTGTCAATGGGAAGAAATCACGTGCAACAACCAAACAGGTCATGTCATAGAGTTTCAATTGAGCTACTATGGTCTTGGAGGTGAGATTAGCCATTCTTTGCTTTACTTAAGCTATTTAAATAATCTTGTCCTTACTGGCAATTATTTTCATGGAACCATTCCCAAGTTTATATGCTCCATGACTCATTTAACATTTCTTAGCCTTTCTTTGAATGAGTTTACTGGTACCCTTCCCGAGTCCATTTGCAACATGACCCAATTAACTCATCTTGACCTTTCATACAACTCTTTCTATGGCACCATTCCCGAGTCCGTTGGTAAAATGACCCAATTAACTAATCTTGACCTTCATGCGAATAATTTTAGTGGAGTCATTCCCAGATCCATTGGTTCCATGACCAAATTAGAGTACCTTCAGCTTTCACGAAACTCTTCCTATGGTACCATTCCTCCTGAATTTGGAAACCTCACCAATTTAGACACACTTTCACTTGGTAATCTCAGAAGTTGTACAGTTGAGAACTTAGATTGGTTGTCTTCTCTATCTTATTTACGACAACTTACATTGGCTGGAACTTCTCTGGCCAAAGTAAGTAACTGGGTAAATGTAATTATAGGTCTCCAAAACCTTAATTATTTGAACTTAGCTGAATGTGACCTCTCTCAAGTCATGCATCCGTATTCTTCATCTTTCAACTCTTCTTCATCTATTTATAGCCTTTTTCTCGATATTAACAATCTCAACTCATCCATGTATCGTTGGTTGTGCCCATTAGTTGGCAATTGGCTTATACAACTTACTCTATCTGAAAACAAGTTTGATGGGAATCTTTCAGATTTTCTGAATAACTTGTCTGGATGCACATCGGGTACTTTACAACTGTTGGATGCTTCAAGTAACCAATTGGCAGGGTCATTGTCTGATGGGATCCAAAACTTTTCATCCCTAACATACTTGAACCTAACTTCAAATCAGTTAGATGGAACTATAAGTGACAAACTGTGGGAACTACCCTGGCTTGAAGAACTAGATTTATCTTCCAATTCTCTTAGAGGTGCTATCTCTGAAAACATTGGAAAATCAAATCTTTTCTATATAGATCTTTCAAACAACGCACTCGAAGGAGCTCTTTCTAATGATGACGTGCCAAAGGTTTCCATGACTGTAGAGTATATTGATTTCAGCTCTAACAAGCTAGGGCCTCGTTTCCCTAAATTCATACAAATATTTAAAAACCTTACGCATCTTGATCTTTCCAACAATAGCATTTCAGACACAGTTTCTATAGAGCAATGGAACCAGTGGCAGTCTTCTCAATTGACGTACTTGGATCTCTCTTTCAACAACATAAGTGGGACATTACCAAAATCATTATCAATTTGTGAGCTCGATTTAATAGATCTGAGTTACAACAGCTTTTATGGCCCAATACCTGCTTTTCCGGCACGTGTACGTTTTGTCGATCTATCCAGAAACAAATTCCATGGAGGAATCTCTTTCTTGTGCCAAGTGTATGAAAATCCGGAGTTTCTTGATCTCTCACGTAACTCACTAACCGGGAAACTGCCTAACTGTTCGGGGAATTGGTCACATCTAAAAGTTCTTAATCTAGGACACAATACTTTATCAGGAAGTATTCCTCCCTTTGTAGGATATTTGGGTCAACTCGAGACATTGTGTTTATACAACAATAACTTCTCTTGAGAATTGCCATCGTATTTGAAGAATTGCACAAATTTAAGCCTTTTGGACTTAGGGGCTAACATTTTATATGGTAATATTCCTGTTTGGGTTGGGGAAAACTTGTCAAGGTTGTATGCCCTTAGCCTAAATTCAAACAACTTCTTCAGAGACATCCCTTCACAAATATGTCAATTGGTAAGTCTTCAAATCTTAGACTTGTCATTTAACAATCTCAATGGAACAATCTCATCGTGTGTGAATAATCTTACTTCCATGGTTCAAAAAGGATTGCTTTTGGAACAAAATGTACATCATTATCTTCGTTCTAGACATTTGCCACGCGCTCATTACTATAATGAAGGTGTTGATAATAGTTATATTGACCATCTGTTGATTAAATGGCAAGGAAAGGTAAATGAGTTTAGTAGCATTTTGGGATTGTTAAAAGTGATCAATTTGTCAAGCAACAATCTGACAGGACAAATCCCAAATGAAGTTACCAATCTGCATGGATTGTTAGTACTAGACTTGTCAAACAACTCCCTAGTTGGAAAGATTCCACAAGACATTGGTCAAATGGTGGAACTGTTAACTTTGAACTTATCTAAAAACATGTTTTCAGGAGAGATACCATCAAGCTTGTCTGAGATGCATTCATTAAATGATCTAGACGTGTCAATTAATAACTTGTCTGGAAGGGTTCCATCGAGCACTCAACTCTAGTCTTTTGAACCTTCAAGGTACAATGGAAATGCAGGACTATGTGGACCTCCCCTGACCAAATATTGTCCCGGAGATAAAGTACTTGAAGTAACACCTGTAGTTGGTGAACGTAAGAGTGATGGTGAAGCCATAGATGAACTTCCTAGATTGTTTTATATTGGAGGGGCCGCTGGTTTTGCTACTGGATTTGGGATAGTTGTTAAACATCTGCACCAATAATGGCGGCCTAATTATCGATAACCATGGCAGAACCTATGGGACTGAAAAAACCATCAGTATGGGTACAAAATATCAGCAAACTTTCCAGCTTTTAGACCTCACAGTTAGCTTTTTTAGCCTCCTTGAATTGTGAGGGTCCATGCCGGTTTTTAATTTGTGATTTGACGATAGTTTGTACTTGTGTACCCATATTTATGATAGTGTTCTCTTCATAAATCAAAACCCACTTATAACATTTTTTGAATTTTGAGGTTTTTTGCTTGTTTGGTGTTTAGGTACATTTAGTAATTGAGTTTTGGGCTGGGATTTTAAAGTTTAAACTAAAAGCCAAAATGAAGCGTTTAAAAACTTAAGGAGATTATTGAATAACGAATGTTAATATTCTTATTGTTTAAGTACTTTAAATCTTGATATTTTAACATAATCATTAATGTAAATTACTTATTATATGGTTGGGATTTAATCTCGCGCATATACTCAATAACATGTAGGCATACGTTACTAAAGGTTTTTAGCTTCACCATCAATTTAAATAATAATAGTTGGT
>LBNU01001778.1:109720-124333 GCA_014162995.1 Artemisia annua | reverse complement strand
AAGCTGGAAAGTTTGCTGATATTTTGTACCCATACCTGATGGTTTTTTCAGTCATAGTTTGCTGTTATGGAATAATTAGGCCGCCATTATTTGGTGCAGATGTTTAATGTTTTCTGATTTTGTTTTGTTTTGTAGAGCTAATCTATGTTCTTGTCAAACTCATTGTTATATCTTATTAGGCTTTATGTTAACAAGAATGTAATTTATGCTAGAGATTAGAAAGAAAATAACATGGTTATATCTTATTAGGCTTTATGGTAAGATTTACTGAAAGTAGGGGTGGCACTGGTTATGGGTACTTTACATAATCCTAACTGGTTTAATCCAAATATTTAATCAGACCTGAACTAGTGGTTTAGACCAATGTTTTCACTGAAACATTGATACCAAACATCGGTTCATTTAAGTAAAAGGATTTTAGTTATTTTGATTTAATTGGTACCAAATATCTGGTAAAATATACTGTCATAAGTCATAAAAGACAAAGTAATTCAATTACCAAATCGTGAAGATGAACTTGCATGAATTTAGGCAGCTCAGAGCAAGGTCATACAATGGAATGACGGTTGTGTCTTTGCAGGGCCGTCCCGTGAATTGTGGAGGCCCTGTGCTATAACGAATATTTAGGCCCCTGGAGAAACACGAAAGATTTACATATATATAAATAAACATTCAAAAATATTAAATGCCCTCGAACATTAAATAACGATGTTTAACAAGTTTATTTGTGTTACACCGATAGCATTAACTAGAATACCTTTAAAGCTTTTCCAAACTTTGTCAAAGATCTGTGTTGAGAATATTAGTTTCATAAACTTTTTTGTGCTTATTTAGAAATAAAACTCAAACATTAGGACAAAAGTGTAAAATATAGAAACTTTAGGGTGCAAAGTCAAAACTCAAAAAAGTTATCTTCTTTTCTGAGCAAGGTCATCTTCTTCAGCCGTAAACCTCCATAACTTGTTTTTACCATTGTAATAAACCACTCGATGTTTAACTTAGTTTCGGTAAAAATCACTGTGTCTTACGTTTTAAAGCAGATTTTCATCAGATTAACATGAAAAACCTGAACTGAAACACCACTGCCGTTCAAAACTTTAGGGCCCTCAAAACTTTGGGGCCCTGTGCGATTGCACACTCCGCACATGCTCAAATCCGGCCNGAATGACGGTTGTGTCTTTGGTAACTTTATAAAGATATGAAGTATGATACATGTTAGTCACTGTGCGCTTGGTTGGCCCGACTATGAAATATGATACATGATACATATTTTTGTACACTTTAACATTTTAGCGACTTGAACATTGCAGATATAGGAAGTTGTTAAACTTTCTTCAAGACTTAATTGGTCTTCAAGAAATTTGACAATTCATTACTGTCGATTCACCAAACTAGATCCAACATAAGCAAAATCATATATAGGTTAGGTTCATGACAAACTCAAACTCAAACCACATTAACTGTAGATTTTCAATAGCTAAAACAAACTACTACTTCTTGTACTTCCTTACACAAATAGATCTTTCGGGAGAAAATGACTCAGATCTTCGTTAAAATAAACTCTTTCCAAAGAACTCGTGCAACTTTTAAAACTTGGTGCCTTCTTCATCAACTCACGCTGCATCGCCATTTTGAACACGAGTGGCATGGAATCAAGGAGAGTAAAACTTGTGTCTTGAAGGCGGACAGTTGGTGGAATAAAATAGCAGCTATGAAAGAAAGGATGTTGAAGCGCTTGAATGGCTGTCGGCCTATAGCTGGGTTCCCATGAAAGGAGTGTAGCAACAAGATTCACCAACTCCGGGCTTGCATTTGGTAATAAATCAGAAAACCGCACACCAGGAAGATCTGGAAACCGATAACAAATATTCTTTGCAAGATCAAGTCCTCCGGGCCATGTACTATCTGTTGGGGTGCCTAAAACACTGCAAATCTTATACATCACATCTGCTTCAGAAGAACCTTCAAATATTTGTGTGAGGGTGAATAATTCAACTATTATTGCACCCATTGCCCACATATCAACCGCAGAATTGTACACTGGCGAATGTAGAAAAACCTCAGGGGCACGATAGCAGATTGTTGAAACATTATAGGTGAATGGTCGTTGAGCATTCATCTCGCGAGCTTGACCAAGATCAGCAATCTTAACTATATCCTTGTTTATAAGTAGGTTCTCAGGTTTGAGGTCACGATGAAAGTAGCCGCGGTGATGCATGTATGCAAGACCTTGAAATACTTGGAAGCACATGTTTCTAATCTCGGTTTCTGAAAAGGGCTTCTCATGTTGTATCATACGTTGGTAGAGATTGCATTCCATGTATTCGAATACCAAGAACAGTGTTTCGTTTTCGTTGATGACTTCTTTAAGGCGGATGATGTTAGGATGATTGTTGTGCATCTTGACGAGCGACTTAACTTCTGTTAGGTTCATGCAGTCTTCTTTTGAGTAATACTTTGTCATCAGTTTCTTGATAGCAACCACTTCATGCGTTTGCTTATTGAACGCTTTAAAAACAACCCCAAACGCTCCATGTCCAAGATTTTCCAATAGTTGGTACTTTTCCATTGCGTTGGTTCTATGCTGCATGATTTAAGCTGCAACTAAAAACATACATGCATGTTGGTATCAGCGTCAAAGCAATTAATTCTATTTGTGATGCTATTTTTCAAGAAAACATGAGCACGAAAGAAGTAATAGCAGAAATTCATAGAAGAAAACTAAGTGCAATTTACCTTATACTTTCTTGATCGACGACCTGTGGAACAAGAAGATGGCTGGACGTACGTACGAAGGGGAAAAAGAGAATATCAGGTTATGCATGGGATTATTAACCAAAGTTGATTATTTATAATATATTGAAAGTAGAAATTTTAGGGATATAATCAAATTTCAATGGTTAGGATGTGATCTAAGGATGGGCATAAAAATATTGAAAGATGACTTTTAATATTCTTTAAAATACGTACACAATTATGTAAAAAAATTACTTTTATATTGTTTTTTATATCAACAGATTTCTGTATACTTTTCATTTATGGAACCAACTTTTCTGTTCCTCCTAAATTTGATTCAATAATTCATCAACCATACATTTTTAAGATTTCTGTATACCTTTTTTTACAAAGTTCTAAAAGGGAAAATCAATAGAAGCAAAATTATGAATATATGTGGAGAGGATGGCACCAGATATGAATATAAAGATGTGGCTCAGCAATTCTTACTTCACTTTGAAAAATTCCTTGGTATCTGCACTGAAGTGAGAAGTCTTTATGAAGAGGGAGATAATCTGTTTGATAGAAAAGTTCCCAATGCAGAAGCAGTCAATATGGTTAGAGAAGTTACTAATGTTGAGATCAAAGAAGCTCTATTTGACATTGATGATGACAAAGCACCAGGTCCAGATGGGTTTACATCTAAGTTTTTTAAGAAAGCTTGGAATACAATTCAGGAAGATTTTTGTGCTGCTGTCAAAGACTTTTTTATTTCAGGAAAGCTGCTTGGGGAAGTTAATGCTACTCTCATTACTTTGGTTCCTAAGTCAAATACTCCTCAGAAGGTATCTGATTTCAGACCAATAGCATGTTGTAATGTCATATATAAATGTATTAGTAAAATTCTAACCAACAGGATTAAGAATGCACTGAGCTATGTTGTTGAGGAAAATCAAAGTGCATTTATACCAGGAAGAGCCATTACAGATAACATACTGTTAACCCAAGAGCTTCTCAAAGGTTACAATTGTGCTAATGGGCCCAAGAGAGTTTCATTCAAGATTGACATACAAAAGGCATATGATACAATTAATTGGCAATTTTTGGAAGTAATCATGATAAAGTTTGGTTTTCCAAAGCAGATGGTGGACTGGATAATGACATGTATCACATCTACAAAGTTCACCATTTGTGTAAATGGAGAAAGGTATGGCTATTTCAATGGTGGAAGGGGACTGAGACAAGGTGACCCCATTTCTCCTTATATATTTACTTTGGTCATGGAAATGCTAAATTTGATTATGAAGGATGAAATCAGGAAAAATAGAGCTTTTAAGTATCATTTTGGTTGCAAGCAATTGAAGATTACACACCTATGTTTTGCTGATGATTTGATTATGCTGTGTCATGGGGATGTGGTGTCAGTGAATACAATGAAGCTTGCCCTTAATAAATTCAGTGCAGTATCTGGTCTTTATCCAAACCTTGGGAAATGTACAATGTTCTGTGGTAGTCTTAATGAGGAAACAGTTAATGCCATAAGTAATATCATGCCTTTTAAAAAGGGTAAGCTGCCAGTGAGATATCTTGGTGTACCTTTGGTTACTAAAAAGATTGGTGTGTCTGATTGCAAGCAACTAGTGGATAGAATTCAGAGCAAGCTTAATGATTGGAAGAACAAAAGTCTGTCTTATGCTGGGAGAGCACAATTGATTGCATCTGTTCTGTCTTCTATGCAGTTATATTGGGGTTCTGTGTTCTTACTCCCTAAAACAGTTGTCAATGATATTGAAGTTTTATTCAAAAAAATTTTATGGAATAGTGGAGATAGCTGTAAAGGCAAGGCTAGAGTGGCTTGGGCTGAGGTGTGTAAACCAAAAGATCAAGGTGGGCTGGGTTTCAAATCATTGGAAATATGGAATAGAACATTATTAACCAAGCATCTATGGAATGTGGCTGCAAGAAAAGAATCTTTGTGGGTGAAATGGATTAATGTGGTGAAACTCAAGAATAGAAGTATATGGGATGTTAATATTGATAAGAAAGATAGCTGGTTTTGGAAATGTATTCTAAATCTAAGAGAATGGGTGGGAAAGCATATGAGGTACAAGGTTGGGAATGGTGAAACTATCAATGTGTGGCATGACAAATGGCACAGTGAGCTGGCATTAGACAACTATATCAGTAAAAAAGAGATCTTTTATGCTGGATTTCAAGATGATGCTAAGCTAGTTGATGTTATTGATGAAACAGGATGGAAATGGCCAAATCATTGGACTGAAAAATTTCCACAATTAGCAAGATTACGTGTTCCAGTGTTGTCAAACAACCCTGACAAGCCTGTATGGGTGGACTTAAATGGCAATGAAGTAAAATTCTCTATTAGCAGAGTTTGGAAAGATAAAAGAGAAACAAACAGTCAAGTTATATGGAAAAATATGGTGTGGCATTCTCACTGTGTGCCTAAACATACTTTCATTTTGTGGCTTGCTGTTAGGCAGAAATTGTGCACTCAAGATAAACTTCAGAAATGGTACCCTAATAGAGAGTATGAATGCAGTTTGTGTGGGAAAGAGATTGATTCACATAACCATCTGTTTTTCAAATGTGACTTTGCTAAACTAGTATGGCAGAGTATATGCAAAATGGCTAATATTCAGTACATGGAGATTACATGGGGTGAACTTGTGGAGAATTTGAGCAGTGCAACTAATGGGGGAGGAATTTGGGAGTTGATAAGAAAGTTATGTTTAGCTGCAACAGTGTACTATTTGTGGCAAGAAAGGAATAGCAGAATTTTCAATAATCAAAAAAGAAGTGCAGAAGACATGGTTAAAACAATTTGTGATGAAATCAAAGCTAAGATGGTAACAATTAAGGTTAAGGAATCTGCAAATGTTATCAATGCTGAAACCATGTGGAATATCAAATTTACCAGGAAAGGTTAACATGTAGCTTGTAAAGTACTTAAAGGAGTGTTTGGCTGAGAGTGAAGCCGGAATATGTTGGAGATGGAATAGTAAGTTTCATATGAAGCTGTTATGATTTTAGACTAAGAGCACTGATTCTATGATTCTCTGCTCTTGTTTCTTTATCAGGCCATTACAATGAGGCAGTTACCTAGTACCTTGGAGTCCTAATTGGTGTGACTGTACCTATCTTTGTCCCTTTACTGTTTTAATCTGGCCTTGGGAGGAGATTGAAACTGTAAAGCTGACAAGATAGGAGGTCTAATTCAATATGGATGTACCATAATGTAGGGACTCCCATTGTGAAGGGTAAATGGCTGGGGGACAATGCATGATGGATGGAATAGAGAGGAGTGTAAGATGATCCTTCTTGGTCTTTCCAATGCATTGTCAAGGAGGTTAGGATGGTCATCATTGAGGGTGTGTGTTCCCAAACAACTAAAGCCTTCCTATGAGAGGGAAATGTAGGTTGTTTTGGTAGAGCCCCCCAATGGATGGGTTATGGGTGCCTAGTGATGCCTCTCTTCCATTTCTAGCTTGTTACTGTGGTGGCAGGATGAGTGACTTGCTAGAATGAAGTAGAGGAAATGTAGCTAGATGGTTGTGCATAAAAGGTGAGATGGTGATATGGAATAAGTGGTTTAGTCTGAGAACTTTAAACTAAGAATGGTCTACATGCTGTCTTTGTTAGTTCTGTCAGATATTGTATTGGTTTGTTTTCAGTTTTTTACAATAGGTTTGATGTTTAGAATGATTCCAGTTGTATAAGATTTGGGAGATGTCCAAATCTTGTTATATTCTTATGTTTGTACAGTTTGGAAGTATTAATATAAATATTCTCACCTTTGCACCAAAAAAAAAANTTTTGAGTAATACTTTGTCATCAGTTTCTTGATAGCAACCACTTCATGCGTTTGCTTATTGAACGCTTTAAAAACAACCCCAAACGCTCCATGTCCAAGATTTTCCAATAGTTGGTACTTTTCCATTGCGTTGGTTCTATGCTGCATGATTTAAGCTGCAACTAAAAACATATATGCATGCTGGTATCAGCGTCAAAGCAATTAATTCTATTTGAGATGCTATTTTTCAAGAAAACATGAGCACGAAAGAAGTAATAGCAGAAATTCATAGAAGAAAACTAAGTGCAATTTACCTTATACTTTCTTGATCGACGACCTGTGGAACAAGAAGATGGCTGGACGTACGTACGAAGGGGAAAAAGAGAATATCAGGTTATGCATGGGATTATTAACCAAAGTTGATTATTTATAATATATTGAAAGTAGAAATTTTAGGGATATAATCAAATTTCAATGGTTAGGATGTGATCTAAGGATGGGCATAAAAATATTGAAAGATGACTTTTAATATTCTTTAAAACTAGTTATAATACCCGCGCATGCGCGGGTTTTTTTTTTAATTTTTTTTGAATGATATATTTTTATTTATTAAAAAACAAATAATTTAATCTTTAAATTTGTTTTGTTGATATACTACATAAGTAGAAGATAAACACAAAAGATAAAGATAAGATGCAACTAACGATAGGATTAAACTTTTTAAATGATTATCTTTAATAATAAAAAATTATAATTAAAATCATAATAAAAAAATTATTACTAAAAAAGGAATGGTTCCATTTTTTTAAATGAAAAATTCCCAATAGGGGTTTTGTTTTATTATATAAAAGATACGTACACAATTATGTAAAAAAATTACTTTTATTTTGTTTTTTATATCAACAGATTTCTGTATACTTTTCATTTATGGAACCAACTTTTCTGTTCCTCCTAAATATGATTCAATAATTCATCAACCATACATTTTTAAGATTTCAGTCTGGTTTATGATTATAAAAAACCATGCTTTGTTTCTACTGAGAGAATTCTCAAAAGTTCTCCCGAGAGAGCAGACACGCACTCTTCTAAACACGCATGCCAGTGAGTTAGCTTGGACATTAATCTTCTTCCACATATTGTCTTTAAAACAGGTGGTCGTTTAGCGTTTGGTTAGCAAAATATTTGCAAGAAGATAACGGATTTTTCGGAAATCAACACTTAATTGCATGTTTTGAAGTTTCAAATATTGTTTTTGACTTTAGTTGTTACTTGTTACCTTGAAGCTTGGCATTTAGTATGCTCCAAAAAGTTTAGTATGTTGATATATGTGTGTCTCATTTACATTCGATGGTTAGATGGGTGATCAAGGATATACCATGTAAGTTTGTATTCTACAACCTTTGTTAGATGCTTATTAATTTTGCTGGTCTTTTGTTTTCATTGTTATCGATTTTGTTTGGTAATTGTCAAATCATAAAAAATAATTTTCTGAATTAAACGAGCAATATCGATTTTATATTGAACGAAACATGCAGCATCAATGCAATGGGAATACTCATTCCTTTCCCATGTATTATTACTGCCTTTCTTTTTCCCATCACTCAATTTGAAACAAGCACGTCCTTAGTTATGATGCTACACATTTCATATGCTACGCTACGGTTCCGGCTAATTTCCAAGGATTCCTAACCTAAAAGACTCGGTATTTCGCCAATTTATGTTAGCATGTTTTATTGCTTTTGAAGACATTATGGTCATCAACGGTGTGCCACCATAATCATTAGAAGGATTAAAATGTAAGTATAGTAATAAAACAGACTAGATGATTATAGTGCATAGTGGCGCGCCGACTTATAGTGTTCAATTGAAAAAATTTGAAATGCACTGATTTGGTGTGATTCTTGTGTTTCTCTTTTATCATTTTTTTGTGCAAGGCCGAATAATTTTGGTTGCCAACTTGGTATTTTCAATGTTTTCTTATTTGAATTAATGTCACCCAACAATCTTGTACATTTTTTTTACTGTAACAAAATTCATATTGTCACAAAATACTATTTGTAAAGAATATTTTGTACGGTTAATTAAAAATTTTAGAAAATAAAATAAGATACTATACTAAATTATATAAGTAATGAGACGTAAAGAAAGTAGTATCATGAATAAATGAATCATTGTATCAATGAATCAATTAGAAAATATAAACTTTAATTAATTAACTATAGTAGGTGTTAATTTGGAAGTAGATTTGAAAGTAAATGGGAATGAATTTCAAAATTTCAAATGTTTAAATAACTAGTTAAATTAGATAATTTAAGAGTAGATTAGTAAATACTAGACGAATACCCGCGTAAAGCGACTGTGTATAGTGGCAAATAATTATACTTGTGAACTTGTGTTTTGGAGTGACCCTTGATGTAACTTACGAGTTCAATTTGTAAGTCTAGAAAAAAAAATATGGGTTATAAAAGAAAAATAATAAAAGTTTCAGAATTAAACAATATTTAAATTATTATTGTTTTTTTTCACAATCACAAATCAAAAATATAATATGTCAACCCACATTACAATCACAAATCACGAATGAGTTTCCTACATTATATTACAATCACAAGTCAACTCTTATAGTTTCAAAGTTACCTATATTACATTTATGAGACCGTGTTTTTCAAAGTTACCTGTGCAAAGCGACAGTGTATAGTGATAAAGAATTATACTTACGAACTTGTGTTTTGGGGTGACCCTTGATGTAACTTACGAGTTCAATTTATAAGTCATTGTGAGGAAAAAAAATCTAGGTTATAAAAAAAATTAATAAAAGCTTGAGAAATTATTATTGTTTTATTTTTTTTCACAATCACAAATCAAAAATCGTAATATGCCAACCCACATTACATATCACAAATCACGAATGCGTTTCCTACATTATATTACAATCACAAGTCAACTCTTATAGTTTCAAAGTTACCTATAATACAATTATGAAACCGTGTGTTTCAAATGAATTTACTACTATTGATTTCATTTTTCCTTAATTGGTTTTAAGTTTTTAAAATTTTCAAGGTTTCAATACTAAGGAAAATGGTGTATATGCTTTATAAGTAGTATAAATATAGATAAGTAGTGATCAATAAAGATGTGATGCCAAATAGTCCGAAAGCACAAAGTAATTCCATCGTACATCGGAAGCTTGTGGATATACATGTTAATTAAATACAATATATGTGGTAATTGCAAAATTAAATTGAGTTAGAAAAAGGAATGTTTGTATTAAATGGAAATTTTGAAAGTTTATGGATGTACATGGGCTGCTCGCTAGCTGTGATGCACTAATGGGTGGTCGTGAGTGTTATCTCAAACTTAGCCTATATTAGTTTATGGATTAAGAAATTAAGCAAAAGTACTTACATGCTTTATATGTAGTTAAAATATATTTCTCATTTTGAGAGCTTTAAAGTAAAAACATTTTCTCTATATATAGTACGCATCCATATACGAGAGTGATATCATCGAATAGATACATGTTTTTAGTATCAATATCTTATGTTTATCGCTCGTTTTAGTTGTCATTTGATAATATTTGATAGTGATTTGTTTAACTTTTGCATATTATTTAATCTAGAGTAATGGAAAAAAAAGACGCTAAAGTGGACAGATGGTCGAGCTTAAATGAAGATTTGCGTCAGAAGTGCTATACGCCGTAAACGACTTACACCTCTATGACATAGACGTGGGAATTTCCCATTTCATAAGTCTTTCATGAAGGTGTCTACGACGTATATGATCTCTAGCTTTACGCCGTAGATGAGGAAAATCGCTATTCGCAAGCTGATACGGCGTAGAGAGGACTTTGCCTCTAAGCATTAGCAAGGTGGTAGTAGGGATCTTATGACGCGTTTTGAAGGCCTCGATGGCGTATAGGATCTTTCTATATGCCGTAGAGAGGTCGGGCTTGGGTTGCCTATAAATACAAACCATAAATATGTTTTTTAGGTTACATTCCACAACCCATACGAACTAAGACATTCTTTCCTGCTATTCAACTCATTCCAAGGCTGAAATCACTGAAGAGAGAAGATCCAAACATCATATACAGTTTTTTTTAATTCGGTTTGATTATTCGTTATCATTGAATTCAATTTCTTGTGTATGTATGACATCAAGGCTAAACACCTTTTGTGTTTTTCTGGTTATGAACCTCATTTAATTTATGACATGGTTTAGTAGTTTATTCAGCTATTGTTTTAGATATCTTATATGCTTGTCGATTGAACATAAGCCTTTGTGTTTGCCATTATTTACCTTGTTGATAACAATCATTAAGTATGAGAACATCGAAACATAGGAATTAGATTCACGAACATACAACAAATATCCCTTCTTGCTTAGAGTTACGACCATATGACCTAACGAAGAAAAAAATGATATACTATAAGGCTTAAGGATAATAAAAGGTAAACTAACATTACTTAGTAATTAAGTGTAGTTGTTAGCTTAATTCCACTAGACAAGTTATATATGGTAGTTGGCGGACTTAATGAATAGAATATAGTTAGTCATCATCCACAACAATCGAGATAAATAGATATAGGTTATCTGTGTATGCGCTACTGGCTATTAATAAACACGCACTACACTCGAGCCACTAGGTTAAGAGCTGGTAAACAGTGCACTAATGAATCATGTTATGAAGAGAATGAGGGATGAATAGGTTAATACATTTTCTCATCACCTGATTTAAATCTATTTTAGTTTATTGTCTTTTTTTTGTTATTGCATTTCTATTTTACTTAATTTTAATCGTGTGGATTCTAAACACAAACCCCCTATTTAATCTGTTTCAATTAATTACTTTTGGATAAACAAGTTCTTTCGCTCTTGCGAGCAACCCCGGCTTGCAAGGATTGCCCGATAGAGAGTGTTCCTAAAAATATAAGCTATAAATATAAAGCTCAAAATTAACACATCAGAGGGTATGCGATGTGTGTTACCGCACTGGGCTTAAATTTTAGAGGTCTCAAAATATATATATCCCGTTATATATTTGGGGACTCATAACATTGTACAATTTTAGATGTAAATATTTGTTAAAACATAAGACGTATCATGAAAAATACTATATTGTCAGTTTCAATAGTTTGTATAAACGAGATTTCACTCGAAGACAACGGTAGTCGCAACAAAGTGAAGCCTTATGTGTTTAAGAGATAATGGTTGTGTTCAACGCCTCTACTATATGGTCCAAGAACTGGAATTGTCTTAGCTTTCACAGCAAGTTGCTATTTTTGAGGGTGTTTCTTCTGGCCAGCAGATCAGAAATCGCTACACACTCCCAAACTGTTGTTCAGTGATCTGTGATCTGCCAGCGGTCCAATCTTGGCCTACATACCATATTTTGATAGCGGAGATAATAACGGAGTATGTGAACTATAGAGTCCAAGTCAGCAATGTGGTCAAAGAATGTGAGACGAATCCTGGGGTTCAGGCGTGAACCAAGCAGTCAGGCCTCAGATGACAAGAACCGAGTGTAGATCCAGAATTTGAGAGAGGAGAAAGGCTACCACTCTCAAGCATTCTCTGTTTATAATTTTATATAGTCCATTTGTATGAAGATTATCCTATGATATCTCGCGAGATAGATTTTCTGAGGAAAGGCACCGAATTTTGAGGTTGCAAGCGTTTTTATACGTGGTACTGTTTAGGAGAGTCACAAACTCATAGTCGGGGCGGGATAGTCCACTTGCTACAGTTTGAGCTTTAGTATACAGAAAATTTACTTTAGGAGTAATATCCATATTTGGATCAAAACAAGAGTTGGTTACTAATTGGTATATAATGCATTAACTCGCAACATTCGCACCGATGTATAGCACATTTATAATAATGAGCATGCTCGATTAAATGTTAAGAGAACAATCTTTACTTCTGAAAGAGATTAACTGTAGCCAAAATTAAGATTGATTACATATGTGCAGATTTGAACACGCAATTAACACACTATAACTGAATATAAAACCCAGATTCATGACTCATCTATGTGTGTTTTGTCATGGTTTATTTTTATTAGATTTTAAAAAAGTTTAGAAATGAATGGATATTAATTTCTAGTATGCTTACATTTTGGGAGTTAATGGAATGATGTTTGTGTGCATTAATAAAAATTTGTCGACCCAATTATATTAGTATAATGACAATATGTTTACTTCTTTCAGTTGAATTATGCAGGAAGAATATATTATGAGCGATAAGAGTTTGACAGAATTGTGTGGAGCAGTGGACACCCAATTGAAACTTCTAATCTCAATGTTGAAGAGATAGCTACTCATTACGAAGTGGTAAGTCTATTGCATCAAAAGCCAGTTAGGATTGGGTTATATACGAAAAGTTTTCGAGCTATAGACTTGAAGATGAACAAAATCCGCTTTACTCTACTTTAGCAGCGTCAGAGTTGACTTGAATGATATATTCAAAAAGGCTTTTTTTGTGTATAGCAAATCATAGACTTGGGTAGGTCGGTATTTTTATAGACCTTGAGATTAATATAAATCAAAATCTTTAGACAGCTTTAGTGTGATAACATTGGGAGTTCATTACTTTGAATTTAATGTACGAAGTCATATGTGAAAGCTCAATGTGACGCATAGGTAACAATTGTGTTTTACTTGTTACTCCTCCATAAAATCTTACTGATCATCATGCAAAATTTCACTATGTTGAAATGGTAATAGCTCATTTTTGTGTTATGAGCAAAAAACGCAGGCTAAATAATCTAGTCAACAAATCAATGAAGAGAGCAGAAGCTTTGCTTGCAACTTAATTGGTGGGGCATATATGTAAGTGGGATCCGAAATAGTGGTCTTATTCAGATGATTGTAACTCTGGCTCATCATTTTTGATTAGAAAGGAATGAAGATAAGTAAATGATGTCTAGTTTCAATAATTTGTTCCCTATACTTGATAAGTATTTAGGGAAAATGATGAGGTGAATTATGGTGTAAAAGCCGCTCGACTATTCGCTTGCTCATATTCCAACAAAACCTTTTAAGTGCCGTCCACCATTCATTCTTGTTCACTTAGAACTAATTTGACAAGTGCTGGAAGCGCAAAGCCCATCCCAAGAGCCAGATTGGCCTATGGCTATCCACACTTGAACTCGATCTTTCCCTTCTCATTGTTAAATCAACTCACGGGTAACCAACGTACCTGCCCTCGTTTACCAATCTCATCCATTTGGCAATACCGTTGATCTTCTTATAACCATCCTCTACAGAAACATTAACCTCTCGCGTTTGCCATCCACCCATTTGGAAACGCCCTTTGCACTTTCCTAATAACTGATATCACAGGTGTTTCGTTTTCCATCCTCACCGTTTGGAACCTTGTCTTCTAATAAACATCACTCCAGGTGTTTCGTTTGCCAATCTCACCCGCGTTTGGAAACTTGATCTTTCTAATAACCTATTCACAGGTGTTCGTCTTGCCATCTCACCCCGTTTGGAAACCTTGATCTTCTAATAAATATCACAGGTGTTTCGTGTTGCCAATCTCACGCCGTAATTTGATTAATTTCTATAATATTCAAAAAGAGAAAGAATAATTCCATCTCCCCCGCCTTCAGGGAAAACAGTATGGAAATACATATCAAAAGAGAGATAAGTACTAGACAATTCCCAATATTAATAGAAGATAAGAGATAAAGATAAAAATAACAATATAGGAGACTCATAATATAATATAAACAATAATATTGAAACAAACCCTACGTCACTATGCATATTGTTTTTGTGTGTGGTAGGTAAATCTCATTCCTCTACCGGCGCCTAATGGACCGTGAGCGCAAATCAACTGAATGGATCATCCAGACTGATCGCCGCGGCGGGGTTGGCTCTGACCTCAGACGGCCCGGAGCAAGTTGGCGGTTCTTGTCTGTGTTTAGCCGCATCTGAACATAGTACGCAGAGAGTCTGTCTGGCGTCCCAATCGCGTCAAGGGCTACTTTTGAGCCCGAACCCGGCCCACAAAACACCAAAATCTAGAATAGAAAAGTTTTTGATTGCTGGGAGAGTTGCTAAGTAACCAATGAAAAATAC
>LBNU01001778.1:60672-95446 GCA_014162995.1 Artemisia annua | reverse complement strand
AAAAAAAAAAAAAAAAAAAAAAAAAAAAAAAAAAAAAAAAAAAAAAAAAAAAAAAAAAAAAGCTTGAGTGACTACTATTGCCAAAAGACCAAAGTTATAACTTATTCTATATTTTAGTCCTAAAATTCCCTGGATAGTTCCACACTTCTCAGTTAGGTTCTAGTTTGTGTATGTTGTGGAAGGTGACGAACCAAAGACAAAAAGGAAGGAAAACCATAGAGTTATGAAGATCAATTAGTAAAGAAATAGTGTGTTTATCCAAATGATAAGCCTAGTTATGATCCTCCCACAAGTAAGTATCATATTCCTTGAGTTAATTGATGATTTTGGAGTTAGGGTTCATACACTCAATTGGGGATTTTGGTAAAAGAAGTTTTGAGCTAAATTAATGATGATAAAGGATTTAAGGCTTATGTCTCTATATTAGTTTATGTTTAATTTGAATAAAGTGGGGGTTTCATCATATGATCAAGATATGATCATATGATGACTAGAGATGCCGATGAGTTGTTTAAACTTTAAACCCTTTTTATATTGTATTGCAATTTTGTAATAATAAGTGTTTATGGTGATTTTTGAGTAGGAACCAAGGAATTGATGATGATAGTGTTCTTGATATTATTTGCTTGGATGAGAGGTGAGTAAAATTGTGATAAAATTTATCATATTAAGTGTTATGCACTACATCTTTGTGTTATGTGATGGATGGTGTAATGGCTTTAGTAGATGTTGGCTTATTGTGCTAAGCTTAAAGTAAGATTAAGAGCTAGTTTGGTATAACTAGCCAAGGATGTGACTAGATTATTAAGGTATGCAAAGGTTTATACTTGTTATTTGATGAGGATGGTTCATGACGTTTTATGCAAGGAGATGGTGTAAGTAAGTCTTGTGTTATGAAGTTGATTGTATATGATGCTAATATGGATGAATGATATAATGCCATGTTATTACCTGTTTTACTTACTAAGTGTAATGCTTGCGGTTTAGTGTTTAACCGTTTTGCAGGTTCATTTGTGGAGAAGGTGAAGCTTGGGTAAGGTTTAGGGTTGGAAGCTCGGGAAATTTTGTACATGGAGATATTGGAATATGCCGATGATGTTAGTATAGATGCCGAGCTCAAATATGTTGAACCCCCAAGTTGAAGTCCAAGCGTCTTCAAATAATATATAATTGTGTTGTCAAGTGTCCAAGTCCAGGTTTTGGTTTGGAAGTAAATGTCATGTGTGTGGTTAAGTAAATTTGATGAAATGAGTCGATTGGGGTGTTTGGCTATTAGTGTACTTACCATTTTTGGATGATGTTGAGTCAAATCTTGTAAGAAGTCTTTATGAATACTTATGATAATGTTTGGCTTCACCTGATAAAGGTTTTGTATTGCTTTAGTCAAGGTTGTGTTTGCGAAAATAAGTTTCCCAGAAAATGAAGCCTTAATAGCTCCCAAGGTCCAGAATTTTGCATTAAAAGTGTGAAAGTTTTGAGTTGGATACTCAAAGAGTGGAGTAGGGTGAAGAAGGAACCTTCGTTACCGAACCACCGTAAACACTTGTGTCTTGGCTTGATCTTTTCATTACTTACTAATGTTGTGCATTTACTTTTACATATTGTTGTGCATTTGTTATTATACATTACCATTGTTTGAATTCACATAAAGTTTCGAAACTATAATTTAAAATGGTAAAAACTATTCAACCACTGTCTAGTTTTTTACGGTACTAAATAGCGTTCAGTGTTTTAAACTTGTTGGCACGAAAATATGTACTGTTTTGTATTTTATATTAAATGTTAATGAAAAGTGTTATATTGTTTCTTGTTACTGTTTTATGATACGGCTTTAAAAAAAAGCAAATATGTCGCGTGTAGCAACAAATATTGATACTAGATATGAACATGTTATTAATTAAGAAGAAACTATTAAACCCAATCATAAGTCACAAGTCTCGTATCTTTTTTCTTTTTCGTCTTCTTCTTTATATAGAGACTTTATTATTAAATCATTGCTAAATATTACCAAGACACTGCCTAAATATTAAGCTTTTGTACGAAGCTCGTGATTTTGATTATATAGCCAAAGCCCATCCAAGTGTTTATCTTAAATTGGAACCCAGGGACGGAGCCAATTAAGGCTTGGGGTTGGCCATGGCCCATCCAAAACACATGCTAGATACTAATGACATTTATATATTGTAATGTCTTAAATCCATTTAGTAATTTTGGGCCCACCCAAGCCTCGTCCAAATAGATATAAGTTAAATACTTTAGATGTGGAGTGTTTCAAATTAATGAAGCTTTAATTGTGAATGGGTAACAAAAATTATCTGGATCACTTGATCATGTCATCCTTTAACTATTAACTTGCGAGTTGGTTTTAAATATGTAAGATTATTATTTATTTTTCATATTTTACCTCTTATTAGTACTAGAGTTTAGAATGGGCGATGATCTTGTTTATGGTGATTTGTTTCGGCCCACCCGGATAGAAAATCCTGGCTCCGTCACTGTTGGAACCGAATAGTTTCGTTTTAGTGGCAATGTAACCGAGCAACGATGGGTTGTGTTCTTTGAAGCACGTCAAATTTATCCAACTAATTATAAAACTGAAATGTCAATATTAGCGCACACAAACTTCTAATGATTTTTTGTGAAAATATGAAAAGTGATCACGGAACAAAAATTTAGAGGTTGAAATGTAGATTAAAATCAATGGGTATTTAGTCCAGTAGTTTTCGTGACGGTTATATCGTTAACCAAAAGATTATGAGTTCTAAATTTTGCGAAATCCGAAAGCAAGATCGTTGTGGTCTGAAGGAATGTGTATATTATGTGTGTGATTTTGAACCCACACAACTCATATGGACTAACTGCTTGCCTAAAATTAATATCGGTAACTATAATATAATAATAGATCTAGCTAGTCGGTTAATTAATACGTAAAGCCCAAGCATTGATAATACTATAAAACTTCTCACTCGCATATATCCCATGCAATTAACCTTTAACTTTCCATTGAGAAAAGGATCGATACAATGCAGATATTTGTAAAAACTTTGACAGGGAAGACAATAACCCTTGAGGTTGAGTCATCCGACACCATCGACAACGTTAAGGCCAAGATTCAGGACAAAGAAGGTATTCCTCCGGACCAACAGAGGTTGATATTTGCAGGAAAACAACTTGAAGATGGCCGTACTCTTGCAGATTACAACATCCAAAAAGGTTGTTCTTTTTAACTGCTTATTAACTTTTGTATTTATATATATGATATGTACTACTGTAAGTTAATTTGCAAGTGAGGTTTTAGTTTTATTAATTTCAACATCAATTTATTGAATAAAACATGTTATGTTATGGTTTTGATTTCTGAGTGATATTGCTTTGCTGACTGTTTTACAATTTGTATTAGTTAGTTTAGGAGTTTGTGCTAGTTATGGTTGTTTATACTAAAATCAAATCAAACACACATATGTTGCAGATAGTGTATCGTGTTTCTATCCTTACTGAAAGTCTAATATCGTATTAATTACTACCATTGCTTGACATACATGTTTGTGCTAAGAAACATAGATTTGATGGTATATTATCCGGTTGGATTCAGGTTGTAATTTTCTTATTTTGTTGTGTTGTTTAGTTTCTGATTTTGCGGTTTTAATTTGTTTAGAGTCGACTCTTCATTTGGTCTTAAGGCTTAGGGGAGGATGGTTAAGAAACATTGAGCCTTCCTTGTTGGCTTTGGTTAAGAAGCATCAAGACAAAAAAATTTGCCGCAAGTGAGTTCTTCTCTTCTTTGTCTTTTAATGTTTACTATTAAAAGTGGATATGTAATATGTTTGAAAGAAATTTGCTTATTTCATATGCGTTTGTAACACATTTCTAATCCCTAAATAATTCGCAAATTGGTTTATAGCAAAATTGTAGAATAGATTAGACCGGCTTTCTCTAATTAATGACAATGAATGAATATAGATTTACCTTCTTGTTCATTGTTGATTATTTTTCTTACAACAATGATGTGCTTTTGAATGTGTTTGAATTCTATAGTTTGCATCTTTGTAGTTCATTCAATGTTTGAGTTTATTTTGTGTATTGTTTTCGTTGATCATTTCCTTGTATGTAACAAAATTGGTTTTTGTTAGGTGTTATGCTCGTCTGCACCCAAGGGCTACAAACTGCAGGAAGAAGAAGTGTGGCCACAGCACCCAAGTAATCAGTCGATCACTCAGTTTTTTACGAATGCAAATGAGCATGTTTTAAACTTCCTTATTTTGATTGGTCTAACATTTTTTCCTTTGTGGTTCCAGCTAAGGCCAAAGAAGCGGAACGGTTTCTCATATTGACCTGGGAGTGTTCTCTGTTGGAGAGGATCTTGTTATGTTATTTTTAGAACTTCTGTATCTTTTTTTTAGTCATATTTATTTATAACTACCTATGAAGGTAAACTAGCTAAATTGTTTGTTTAATTCAAGAAGTACCATTGGTTTAAAGTTCACTGTCTTTTCCCATGAAGAGACATTGCAGTCATATTTTGCTGTTTTACAGGCATTCGAATACGAAGCTTAGTATTCTTTTTATTTGTTTGTGAGTATTGTACTCCCTCCGTCCCAAATTATAAGTCCATTTTCATTTTGCACAAAGTTTAATAAATCTCCACTAACTAATCTATTCACCAATAAAATTTCTTCTCTCTCCACTAAAGTATCTTATGATTGGTTGAAACAAAAAAAATGGACAACTATTTTGGGACACCCAAAAATAAGAAAATGGACTTATAATATGGGACGGAGGGAGTAACAACTAAAGGGGGGTAAGGCAAGATAGCTTTGCTCTTAGTCTAGCATCAACACCTCCTTCAAAGTTTTGACTCCTAACAAATATAGTAACAACTAAAGGAGATAACCGCTGACACAGCTAACGGCTAACCACACTAATAAATATAGTCAATCACTAAATCAATAGCACAGTAATATAATTATATAAATGAAACAGAGACTACAACTAAAGGTGATCGATAGTGGTTGAGAGGTTGCGTACCGGGTCAAAACGGATAACTTTGTGCTGGTAGAAATGGCTCAGACCAAGTTGCCCAGTACAGATTTTGTCCAAATAATCTGAGACTTTAATTAACCACTAAAATGTTACAGAACTATTGTTATTCCAATATAACCTAAATCTTTGAATAAAATAGTCAAAAAGGTTTTCTGGATTTAAAATACGCTTCGGACAACTTTTGACTTGTTTTAACCTTCGGATGACAATGTTGTCGCTAAAAGTATTACCAAAAAGTTTGACTTTTAGCGATGACAAGATAGCCGGATTTCAAAGAGGATTGCAATTAGTGCAATATTCATGTTTGATATGCTCAACCATAGTCTGAAGTCAGATGTAAATGTCACCTTGAATCCCACTTCATTATCAATGCAAGAATGCCAATCTTCTTTCATCTTTTTCAAAGTGACTCCGTCATGAGGTCTGCCATAAGAAAAAGCAGTTGGCATTCATGAAATGAGAACATTGTAAAAATTAATGGCTATGCAGGGCCCTTTAAACACAGCGTTCTACTTAGCTTCTGAAAGGTCTAGCTCCAAGTATGATGAGTAGGCAATAATTTCTTGTTGGGGCTGAAATTAGAAATGACATAGTTACCGGTTAGACTAATATCAACCAGCCCAAGTAGAAGCAATCCATCCAACAAGCAGCGTGTAGAGTAGGATAATTGATTCATTCACATCCCCCCTCACATATTGTTAGTATTAGTTCATGTATGATAAGGGACATACCATGTCAACGTACACTTCGTCCAGTTAACTTTAAATACTCTAGAGTAACATGGTCAACTGGGAAGAAACCCATTGTTGCACCATAAATATTACCAAGACGTACACTGCCTAGATATTAAGGGTGCGTTTAGTTGGAGAAAAAATTTTGTTGTTTTCTATCTCTATGTAAAAATTTGGAAGGGAAATTTATCTCCACAAAACAGTTAAAAATATAGAAAACGCGTTTAGTCGATGTTTCCATTTTCTATTTTGAAGAAAGGGAAGGAGGGTTGTGGGTTACAGAGGAAAACAACTAAAATTTGTTTCGTAATTTTCCTTGTTAGCCTAGAAAATAGAGGATTTTGTGTTTTGCAAAACATTTTATTGAAAAATGCTAATTTGAACGAGATCTCTGTTTCCTTTATTTTCAATAAAACATTTTGTGGAAAACAAGAGTGTTTTCCCCCAACTAAACGCACCCTAAGCTTTTGTATGAAGCTTGTGATTTTGCTTATATTTAATTAGCCAAAGCCCATCCAAGAGTTTATCCTAAATTGGAACCGAATAGTTTCGTTTTGGTGGCAATGTAACCAAGCAACGAGTTGTGTTCATTAAAGCACTTAAAATTTATCCAACTAAAAGTGATGTGTCAATATTAGCGCATACAAATTTTAACGAGTTTTGGTGAAAATATGAAAAGTAATCACGGAACAAAAAATTAGAGGTTGAAATGTTAAAATCAATGGGTATTTTTTTCGTGATGGTTATATCGTTAACCAAAAGATTATACGTTCCAAGTTTTGCAAAATCTGAAAGCTATTAGACGTATCATATCTTGTAGTAGACAACCTGTGCACAACCTGTACACATTCTATATTTGTAATATTAGGCCCATGGCCCATTCATTGTATAGCGTGTAAACCCTATGTAATCATCTATATATTCAAGTATAATGAACGTGAATAGACAAGGCAAAACAATATTTTATGGTAATCAGAGCCACTCTCTGATATTCTCCCAAAAATTTCTCACTTTCCCTCCTAAACTCCTTCTCCTTCGCCTTTCACATCTCAGATCTCTCCACAACCCTAATGGCAGTCGGTGATGACCTTACCCCACCACCCCTCTCTTCCATGGAAAAAGCATTTGGTGTAACCAACATCAAGAAACATGTCCCCCTCGTCTTGGATCTCGACCAACTGAACTATGATGCCTGGAGTGAGTTGTTTACAACCCACTGCTACAGTTTTGGCGTGTTGGGATTCCTTGATGGAACCATTGCCCACACAAGCAACGATGCCAACGACTGGAAGAAGCTTGATTCCTTGGTTAAAGTTTGGATCTACGGGACAATCTCCACGTCCCTTCTCCAAACCGTTCTCAAGAAGAATGTAACAGCCAAGGATGTCTCAAGAAGATCGTTGTGGTCCGAAGGAATGTATATATTGTGTGTGTGATTTTGAACCCACACAACTCATATGGGCTAATTGCTTTGCCTAAAATTAATATCGGTAACTATAATATAACGAGAAAAGTTCAATACGAAACAACATTTATCTAAAGAACAAATAACAAGATCTCAACCATCCATCCTTCTTTCATCCAATGGTTTAGATTAAAATGAACAAATATATTGAGGGGCATTTTAGTCATTCAATACTTTTTACCTAACCCCTTAAACACACACACTGTACACACACATTCACACTAGTCTCTTTCATCTCTCTCTCAAATCCCCAAACACGTCGCCGCCGATGGACAGGATCACCGGATATTGTTTTCGAGATAAGCTAGAGCTTTTCAGGCGAAACATCCCGGCGCCGTCGATGGAGAGGTGATGTTTGACCGAGCGAACGTCGTCGTCGTCGTTTTCAGGTCATCGGCGTTTTCAGTTTCTAGAATGTGGAGTTGGTTTTATTTGTTGGAAGCGTGAAGGAGAAAGAAGCCATTGGAAGGAAAAAAAAAAAAAAAAAAAACCTTTGTGTTTTTTAGCACAACAAACGAAAAAGAAAATGATAAAAAGGAAGAAGTACACTGCAATCACGTGGGTGGGGGTGACAAATACAACTTCTTTCTTTAATATTTGAGAAAGTGATTAGGAGACCTAAAACTTATGCCTAATTCTATGCCTAAATCTACGTGGCAATTATTTATTGGTTATAGCAACCGGGTCCACTCTTTTACAAGCCACTAAGCTAATGACACATATGTTAGGCATAAAATTAGTAATGTTTTTTAGGTCTCCCAATCCTTTTCTTTAATATTTTTATTTTAGCTTATTTTTATTTGTACAAGTCCTTTTAGTTTTTTGTCACATTATTTTTTTGGACAATCTAATAATTTTAAGGACACACAATTAATTTTGGCAATGCCAACCTTCTTTTTTAACTCTATTTCTGTTATGCGCAAAAACAATAATAAAAAAATAATAAAAAAAAACAAAATTTGCCCCTTCTTGATTTTTTTTTTTCTAGCTCCGCCCCTGAGTGCGTGGTCCATTGAAGTTGGGAACCAAACCCATTTTTCTTTCTTTTTCTACTTTTTACATTACAGCTAAGATTTTTTTATTCTCTACATATGATACTTACTACGTATAGTCTTTTAAATGTTGTATATATATTTTTTTGGAGACAATTTGTCATATACTAAAATACTAAAAAAATCCCATGTGATGCATCAAAGAATCCCATGGGATTCACAATGAATCCTTTGAGATTCATACTGAATCCCATAGGATTCACAATGAAACCCTTTATGTTGCAACTAAAATTAAAAACAAAATAAAAACAAAAGGTATCATAAAAACAAAATGTCTATGACTTAACATAGAAGTTCCTGAACGTGTATGACTGCAAGGACTGTGAAAGCTCTTGAACGTCTATGACTTAACATAGAAGTTGAGGAAACTATACTAGGGGGTCTTGGAGAACCTGGTAATTATAGGGCTGTCATGAGTGATCCTGGAAAGGACAAATAGCTAGTCGCAATGAATGGGGAAATGCAATCCATGGGAGATAATGAAGTATGGATTGAAGTAGACATTCCTCCCAATTCTAAATTCATTGGAAGTAAGTGGCTCTTCAAGAAGAAAACTGACATGGATGGCAATGTACACACCTATAAGGCTCATCTGGTAGCTAAAGGCTTTACTCAAACCTATGGGGTTAACGATGAGGAGACATTTTCTCCTGTAGCAGAAATTAGAGCTATTAGGATTCTCATAGCTATAGCAGCATATATTACTATGAGATTTGGCAAATGGATGTCAAAACCGCCTTCTTAAATGTTTGCCTAGATGAAGACATCTATATGGCGCAGCCTGAGGGGTTATGAATCAAAATTTTCTAAACCGTGTATGCAAACTTCAAAGATCCATTTATGGATTGAAGCAAGCATCACGGCAATGGAATAAAAGATTTGATGAAGAAATCAAAAGGTTTAGATTTACTCAGAATCTTGATGAGCTATGTGTGTATCACAAAGCTAGTGGGAGTGATGTTACTTTCCTTATCCTATATGTTGATGACATATTAATTATAGGAAAACACATTCCAAGATTACAAGAGGTTAAAACCTATCTTGGAAAGTGTTTTTCCATGAAGGATTTAGGAGAAGCAGCATATATTCTGGGAATTGAGATCTAGAAAGATAGATCATAGCCGTTAATTGGATTAAGTCAAAGTGATTATATTAACAAAATGTTGAAGAGATTCAATATACAAAACTCCAAGAAAGGGTATTTGTCAACGGAAGTAAATCATGGCTTAAGTAGCAAAGCCTGTGCTTCAACACCTGCAGAGGTGGCACGGATGAATAGGATTCCTTATGCTTCGGCTGTAGGATCTATTTTGTCTGCAATGAGAAGTACAACACCTGATGTGGCATTCGCTCAAAATATCACCAGTCGATATCAACAGAATCCAGTTAAACTTCACTGGACTGTTGTTAAATATATTCTCAAGTATTTATGAAGTACAAAAGATATGTTTCTAGTGTATGGTGGAAATCCAGCTGCAGAACTTAATGTTACAGGCTTTTGTGTGTCTTGGCAATGTGATAAAGATTATACGAAGTCTCAGAAGGGATATGTCTTTGTCATTAATGGAGGAGCAGTAGACTGGAAGAGCAAGAAGCAGAGTACAATTGTGATGCTTGTAACAGAAGCTGAGTACATAGCTGCTTCAGAAGCTGCAATGGAAGCTGTTTAGATTAAGAAATTCATTTCAGGGCTTGGTGTTATACACTCAATTGAATCGCCTATTAATATGTATTGCGACAATTCTGCTGCAATCATATTTGCCAATGAATCTGGAATCATGAAGGGCACCATACATTATAAGAGAAAATATCACTATGTTCGTGAACAAGTTCGCATAGGTGAAATTAATCTACTCAAAGTTCACACAGATGACAATCTAGCTGATCCTTTTACGAAGGCTTTACCGCATGATAAGCTCAGTGAACATGCCAATGGCATTGGACTTCGTTTAGCTAGTAGTTTCATGCATAACTGTGATTAGTATTTAGATAAAGGATATTGTAAACATTATTATTTTAATGGAATAAAATATTGGTTATGTTTATTTTTCATTTTTTTAATATTGTGTACTATATTTGCATGTTTAATCCGTGAATAATTTAGTTATTCTAAATAGTCCGTTGTCAATTAATGATATGGGAATATCATTAAATTAAGAAAAATATGAGTTTTGATAGAATATACTTGAACGTATATTGATGCGTTGACATACCAATTTCACATGATATTCAATGAATTGAATATAGGACTTATCCCAACCGCATGATTATACTTTATGGATCTTGTCATTAAGTAAATCATGAATAGTTATCCTCAGACTTGAGATACCAAAGAACTGTCATGGATGTAGTGCATTTCTGTGAAGCAATTTACCGCTATACGTAACTGGTAACTATAAGGATTGTTTTCAGAAATTGCAAAGTTCATGAATTTGGCTTGTAGTCAAGAAAGAATTTTTCCTTCAAATTTGTTTTGAAGTTTAATACTGTTGGGCCCCTCGTAGGGTTGACAAGATGTTTGCGTGGCCACACCCAAGATCTATCTGAAATACGTTAAGAAGATTTGGTAATCTTGGGAATGACTAGATCCATATCCTTATTTAACAAAATGATAAGTATGATGATGAATCATCAAAAGGTTTTTCCAGGAGACCACATTCGAGTTGTACTGGGGACATTGGCGTGTTGCTAGATGCTAACCAATGTCATTACACTATTAAGATATGTCAAAGTGGGAGCTGTTAGTTTTGTGGACATATTTATTACGTGTATGTCCGGATTCGAACTTGATACCAAGGGATTGCACACTTTACATATGAAGAATTAATGATTAATAATTTAAAATAAAAAGTTATATTTAATCATTAAATACATAAAACGACTAATGACCGTTAAGTAATTAACGGAAATTGACTAACGATTAAAGGAAAGGACTATAGATGAAAAATAGAGAAGAAGAAAGATCTAGAACCCCTTTGGGTTGTTAGATCCGATAGGCCAAGGGGCAAAACCCAACCTAAGCCCTAACTTGTTCCCAAAGTTTTGTCATACTATATAAACAAAGCCAAGGGTTCATTGTTTGCTAACTTTTGTGCACACACTAAACCCTAAAATTGTTTTCTTCTCCTCTTTGTGAAACTCGGTCGAANTTTTTAGTGGTACGGTTTTGTTCTAGTCATATAATTTCCTATCCATGAGACGCTCATTAAGATCAAGGTTTCACTTCTAAATGTTGTAAAAAATTTTAAATTGGCGCTAAAATTGCCCTAACAAACATTTCTCTTGGTTTTATTACAAATTTACTATCAAACAAAGCAAAACATCAAGCATAAGTATATTCTCAACGGTGCTTTCATTTACCCCTGTTAGGTCACCATGTTGTAACATAACAATCATATAATCATTAACCAAGAAAGAAGAAGAAGAAGAGACAAGAATTATGGAAGGAACTCTTAATATTGATATGATAAACTTGATATTCAAATGAGAACCAACAAGCCTTAACCAAGGCTTACATGTAGTATATATAGGGGAGTCCAAGGGTTTCCATGTCATTCTAGCACTATTACATACTTGGCCCTTGGACTTCCATACAATGTGACATTACATCATAAACTTACTTAACATAAGAGATAAAATGTAAACATAATAAGTCTAATAAGCAACCTATTACAACTATAATGACCGACACTTTTCATAACGTGAAACGTATTCCTAACAATCTCCCCCTAAGGGTCGGTCATCAATGGTGAGTGGTTGCGTGACGTCATCTTCTTATTCTTGAACTTTGGCAATTGCTTGACGTCTCATAATCGGTTAGATTAGACAAAAATTCTTTGCTCTTCAATCCTTGTTCCTTGTTGTTGAAGTGATGCATATTGTGGAAAACTAGAAGGGGGGTTGAATAGTTTACCGCTTTTTACGTTAATTATCTTTTACAAATTACCCGTTTTAATCAAAGATATACTTGACGTTTTGCTTTATTATTTGAATGGAAACACTTTGACCATCTCAAAATTAATATGTGAACACAACACAATATATATATAAAGCATGCAAGTAAAGAGATAGAACGATCAAACCACAACACGATTGTTTATCGTGGTTCGGCTACAAGGACCTCACTTGTCCTTGCCCTACGTCCACGCCCCGAGTATCCAACTCGAGAGTTTCAAGCACTATCAACAAACTCCTTCTCGGTGGAGAAACCTTTCACACGTCGCTTACACTTTATCCGGTACTAAGCTAAATACCGAGTTCTAGTTCGAGGTAGAACCAACCTAACGTCGCCTAATTCCTTTTACCGACACAAGGCTAGATGTCGAGTTCTTTACCAAGGGTACAACCACTCCCGATAGTTCTTTTACAAGGGTACAACAACTCCCGACTCACTAAGTATTTTGAGGCCTAAAATACTAACCGATCACTTGACACACTACATACAAAGTATAAGCTACCAAAGCTTATGCTAAACAAAGTTAACAA
Organism: Artemisia annua; assembly: GCA_014162995.1. Lineage (NCBI taxonomy): Eukaryota > Viridiplantae > Streptophyta > Magnoliopsida > Asterales > Asteraceae > Artemisia > Artemisia annua. The sequence continues at coordinate 82,673 of LBNU01001778.1, read as the reverse complement.
GTCTTCCAACTTCTTGTTGAAACTTGTAACCTCTTGATTGACTTTGTGAACTTCTTGCTACAAAAGAGAATCACACAAGTCAAATGTTATTTTGTTAGTTGAGAGAGAAATGTGAAAACATTCTCCATAAGTGATAAGAGATTTCTTGCAAGTTGACTTGTATTTATACTATACAAGCTGTCAGCTCTGGCGGACCCGGCGGAACCTTCACAAGGGTTCCGCCCGTTATACTCCAGGGTTCCGCCAGGTCTGATGAAGTCCAACCTTGCACACAAAGTAAATCCTACAATACAATGTCAAGTCACATCACATAGGTAGCATTGACTCCATGAAGAGTTCTTCCATGCAATCATCAATGCCAAAGAGAGTCAAACACACTATGTACTTAAGTCATGTGTAATGATGAGATGTGACATAAAATGATGACATATATATACATATATTCAAATGATGATGACAAAGATTCATGTGACTAAATGAAGATGCATGAACTTATACACATGATGTGACACAACACATTCAATTCATGCAAGACTCTTATTTATACAAAGTCACATTAAACCTACAAGCTACTTAACCTTGACTTAAAGCTTATGACAAGTCAAACACATAATGTTCACTTAAATTGCATAAGGACACAAGTTAGTTAAGAGCATGTTGTGACAATACAAGCTAGAACATGTTAGGATAGCTTAGCAATTACTAAAACCAAGTGTGCAAGCAAATATTAAGGCACACATGAATGCTTGATGTGACAACTCTAATTAAATCACATCAACTTAAAGGCTAGACTTCATCCTAACACATAGCACATTACAAGACTTCAATACTTGATGTGACAACACTTATTAAAAGACCTAAGTCACATCAATTTAGCTATGCATTGATTCATGTCAAGTTAAACATAAAATACATTTATGAAAGAATATTTCTAAAGCTTTCATTTAAACAATATAAAACAAGTTCATGTTTAAATAGAAATGCAAAGCTTAGTTATATAAGACTTAGAAACTAAAGTGATGTTTTATTACAAGCTAAAGTTTGTATCTTGTCATTAACAAAACTTAGCAAAGATCGTTAAAATATAAATAACGTTTTTAGGCGATATTTGTATTAACAACAAATACTACCTTGAATGCATTACATAATCAATAAATATCTTTGGAAGTAGAATCAAACAATCATAAGTCACGGAGTTGCTTCAAAACACAGATACTAGTAGGGGTGAAAACGAGCCGGGCCAAGCCCGAGCCTTTCAGAGCTCGAGCTCAGCTCGTTTAACTTTGTAAAGCTCGAGCTCGGCTCATTTTGAGTCTTATTTTTTAAGCTCGATCTCTGCTCGTAATATATCAATTTTGAGCTTGTTAATATGTTTGTTATTGAGCTCGTTTATAACTAATTTACCTCCGCCTTACATTTCTTATATCTCATAGCGTGTATTCGTATATAACGATGGGGTTTTAGCGACAAATATTTATAGTTGCGGCATTTTGGTTAAATATTTTGTGTAACCCCTTATGCATACAAGAAGTTCGTAGCAAATAAGCAATTGGCTTAGCAAGTCCTTTTACCAAAGAGTTTCGGTCCCGATCGTATCCTATGTGTGAGAATGTTTTTTAACCAAATAGTTGTGGGTTAAAGTCCTGTTTAGGACATTGTAAGATTCATTTGTTGTGTATATATAATAAGATAGTCAGTTGGTATATATTGTGTGTTATATATAGAGGTTGTGATTCATATTTATAAGTTAATAATTTCGTTACTAAATGAAAACAAAATCTCCTAAAGTAATCAAAAATGTGTTCATTAGATGTCCATAACATGCCTGGCCAAGTTAAATTACGATGGCAAAGAGAGAAACAACGATAATGATTAAAAGTTTTCCTCACTTTTAAAAGTAAGTCGTCAATTTTAGGAACAACTCAGTTTGAAAAGAAAGGCATCTCAATACCCTTCCAAGCAGAACGATCCCTCAAAAGTTTCCAACCCTCCTCCAATGTAAACTCATGACCGTAAATCACACTCTATTCTCTAAGAGCTTTTTAGTAGTCGTCGTGGTCATTCTCTCCACTTCCGTGATTCTGCCAGATATTATCCATAATTGCACAAAATCCAGCAACCCTACAACGAATCATATTCTTCCATTTGGAAAGAATCGAGTTGTACGTTCTTCGTGAACCAGTTTCTTTTTCAATGTGGGTGCACGAAAGCGCGCGAATACCCATTTTACGTCCTTCGTGTTGGATATTCAAAAGCGGGTGCACGAAAGCGAATACCCTGATTTTATGGTGGTGTTATACCGGTTAATTGAAATTTTGGATCCGGCGAGAAATTCAAATTCGGGGCATTTTGGGGTTGTCGGGACCGCCGGTTTTTTGATGTGGGAGGATTTTTTTTGACATGATGAATATTGATGAGTAGTTGTTTGAATTGTGTTTGAAATTCTGTGTTTAAAAGTGTGTTTGAGGTTGATATTTATAATGTTGTAAAAGTGGTAAAGTTGGTTTTTTTTTTTTTTTTTTAATATGAAACGGTGACATTTTTTGGATTGTTTGTGTTTTGTGAACTTGGTCGTTCAAACGACCCTTCTCTCCCATTTTGTCCTCCGACGACCGACCATGACCGACCCACCATAGTAGCGACGACCGACGACCGATGGTCATGACCAATCCCCACGACTGACCACTATCACTAGCCTAAGGGTATAACAATAATTCAACAATCCCCATTTAAAAAGTTTTTAAGTAAATTTTTTTTTTCACTTTATACGTAATAGAGATAGAGATGAGAACATCTACAGAAAAGCTATTAATCATATTTTTTGATGTCATTGTTTCACTACCTTTGTACCTATATTGACTAAACCAACTGCAATGCAAAAAAAAACTTTTCAAAACAGGTTAAAATATAGTTTTAACAAAAATAATAATAATAATAATAATAATAATAATAATAATAATAATAATAATAATAATAATAATAATAATAATAATAATAATAATAATAAATAAAAATAAAATAAAAAAATGATAGCTGAAAGATTTGAGAATCGGAGTCTTTAACCAAAAAAAAAAGTCTTTACTTCAATGGCAAAAAAACTTTTGGAAGAATTTTTTTTGATAAAAAAAGGTTATTTTTCTAATTTGCGTTAAAAATGCCCTAAGTGCAAGTTATATAAGTATGTGCGGGTACTGCCGTGCATATACTACTCGCACATTAATTTTTTTTTTTTTTTTTTTTTCAATAAATACGTGTATCATTACACATGATCAACGATTTGTTGTTTTATATATGTTTCGGTTTGTTTTTATATAGCGGCCTACTTTTTAGTTTTCGCAGAGACCTTTCGACGTCGATGACTCTATGTTTTAGAGGGAATTGCATATACATCTTTAAAAGCTCAACAACTGCATATAGATATCACTGTGAATTGATTTCCGTAGTGATAACGGAAGTTTTCTTTGATTAAATACTTTTTCTTGGTAATTAACCATGGTTTTTGACCTTTTTGCCCGACTAATCCACATGGTTTGAACCCATCGCCACACAGACTCAAACCAGGTTAAGCCTTTCTTTTTTACCAGGTTGGCGTGACCACTTTCAAAGTTGTTTGCACCTAGTAGGAATTGAACTTGAGACCTTACACATTCTAGAGTGACAATCACAAGTTTTTTGCCACCGGACCAAATACCTTTTTTTAAAAAAAAATTTAAAATTGGCTGGTTGTTGATTCTAGTCATTCTACCATACATGATGTTTATATTGTTAATAGGTTCTTATATGGACTATTAATAAATGATGATATATTGGAGGACATCTATATCTATATCTATACTACTTTATAATGTATCTGGTTTATGCTATTAATAGAAGGCTTAAAAATTAAGATTCAACATCTTACTTATAATGTAAATATTTGTATTAATTTTGCAATTAATTCAATACATACACATAATAAAACTTACATTAAATACTGAAAATTAAATGTATTCAATTATGTAGACTTGTAAATTGTAACAGCCCTTTAATATAAATTCTACAGACATTTCGCTTCTTCCATTGACTTGTAACACTCCAATACTTGTAAGTTGTAACGGCTCATTAACACCATCATCGCCATTGTTACTCCATCCATCATATAAATCCATACAAACCATTTCATATCTCTTACACATCGCCATTGCAATAAAGCTTGTTGTAGTAATGGAGTCTCAGCCAGTTTGGGTTACCTGACGCGTCGTAAGCATCCTTAACAAACTTAAACTAATTTTTAAGCCCATTTCAACCGCACTTGTAACGACCCATTTAACTATAAACATACAAATTATTAAATCCTTAACAAAATGCATTTCAGTATTAAAAAACCCATCATTAGTAACAAAACGCATTTCATTAGTAACCACCCTGTATATTAATAAAAATTCATAACAAAAGTTGTCATTCATTCGTAAAGTTATTGCTATAACTGAAAATATTTGTTCGTCACAAAATTAATCATCGGGTACCCGTCGCCGCATTGAGCGGGTACCCTGCTAGTTTTCATATCATTGCGGCGTTGTGTGTCAATGCGTTTTTGTTTTTGTCAAATTACTTTTTAATAACCTGATGATGTCTTTGTATTTATTATAGGTATCAACTGATTATTTGGTTCACAAAATACTTTTCATTTAACACGTACACAAAAGTAAACTGTGTTTTTATGTTGCAAAAATAAGAGATCAGATGGTAGTCTGTATTTATAAATCATCATACAACAGTACAGACAATATTGGGTAAAATAAATCATCATATTAACCATTTTCAACAAATCATCTCTAAAATTTATTAAAAAAAACTAACTAAACAGGAAGAACAATATCAATTTGATAAAGTAGAGGCTATGATAGTCATCTTATATATATGATATTTCATGTCTATTTATAAATAGAACATGAGTTAAACAATGAGCTAATAAAACCTTAAACCTAATGGACCCTTTTTAACCTATCATCTTACATATTTGATATTGAAAAATCGCAAGATGTTGAAATTTGACAATACGAAGTCAAGTTCACTATAAATAATAGAGTGCGAGAGCCTAAGAGACACATTATTGAGAAGCAGAAATGGCACCATCCAAGTTTCTCATTTTCTTTCTTTCTTGTTTTCTCTTATCTTTTTTTGTTATTGCTAGAAAAGAGCTTGCTTTGGAGACTACTGACGAACAAGAACACCATTACCATACCCTTCAACTAAGCTCTTTATTACCATCATCTACTTGCAATCCATCCACTAAAGGTTCGCACATATTCCCTTAATTACAAACTCTACTTTCTCTATACAACGCGCGCGCACACACAAAACGTGTCACCACATATATATACATGTTTCTATTTATACGTGTGTCTGTGTGTAAATGTGTATGTGTACGTGACCCCTATAGATTTTTTGGATGTAGTGTTAACTTTTGAAAAAAAAAATATCAATTTTTCCAAAACGCATCTTAAATGCATCCGGTCCATCGAATTGTGTTTCTATATTATGGTTCCAAAAAATTGTGCACCCGGTCATATTTGGTCCTAGTTTCGTCCATGTGTACGTATATATACTAGTGCATGTATGTGTCATGTATTAGCCTACTTAAATATGTGATAAGCTCCTCCATGACAAGTAAATTAAAAGAAGAATTTCATGTATCCCCTAAAATCCTTCCTAATTTCATATATACCCAAGCCAACTCTTAAATTTCTATATATCCATTGTTGGCAGTTATAAAATTTGTGTCAAGAATTAATCAAGCCCTTTATTCCAAGGTATATAATGTGATTGTGAATTAGATATCAATGTGAATTGATTTCCATCGTGATAACGGAAGTTTTCTTTGATCAAATACTTTTTTTTATTTTAAAATTGGCTGGTCGTTGATTCTAGTCATTCTACCATACATGATGTTTATATTGTTAATAGGTTCTTATATGATGTCATTTAGGTAGAAAAAAGAAACATTGTAACTCAAATGAAACTGACTATTAATGAATGATTAATATATTGGAGGACATCTATATTTTTATATCATTGTGGCGTTGTTTGTCAATGCGGCGTTGTTTGTCAAATTACTTTTTAATGACCTGATGATGTCTTTGTATTTATTATAGGTATCAACTGATTATTTGGTTCACAAAATACTTTCTATTTAGCACAAAAGTAAACTATGTTTTCAAGTATCAAACGGTTCTAGTAGGGGGAACAATATCAATTTGAGGAAGAAGAGGGTACGATAGTCATCTTATATATTGTTTTAAGTGAAACAAATAAAAATGGGCAAATATGATATTACGAGTGTTTAAATGGGTATATTTGATATTTAGGAATTGGGTTGGATATATATGAAATTAATGAAGTTTTGAACGGGATATATGAAATTCACCCAGTAAGTCTGATATTTGTAACAAAACTTACCAACTGGGTAGACAACCCGGCCAGTCACTTAACAAAAAAAAAAAAAAAAATGCCGTGAAACAATATATGGTATAAGTTTTGTTAATAACCGTTTCTATTTGATTATGCAAATTACAGTAGTACTCACATCACACCCTTTTTTAAAAGACCAATTTATTACTTACAATTAACAAATTTTTTTACGTAAGCTTAGTAATTTAGCTATGGGTCATCTATACTACATATAAAGCATGGATGACTGTCTCTCCAAAATTTTAAAACTTACAAGAAATTAAGCATAGTTTACAACACTTTAATGCACACAATTTTCAGACTTACAACAAAATAAGCATAGTGTACAACAAAATAAGCATGGTGTAATTTTCAGACTTACAACATTAATGCTATTAAAGTGGTCAATGTTATTAATGACTATAATGACTACTACTTACAAGAAAAGAAACATAGTGTACAACACTTTAATGCACATATTTTCAGACGTACAAGACAAGAAGCATAGTGTACAACAAAACACCACATTAATGCTATTTAGTGTAGTTAATTAATTAACTGGTCAATAAATACAATTAATACAGTTATTAAAACACCCCTTACCTAAGAAATACAAATTATCAAGCATATTGTATAACCAAATTAAACACAATTCCAGCATTAAATTTCATTAATACAAATAATAAAGCACATTATACAAATATTCAAGCTCGAACGGGCAACGGGCCAAATAGGCTTGAGCCCGAACGGGCGCGGGCCAAACTGGCTCGAGCCCGAACAGGCACGGGCTAATGGGTTCGAGCCCAAACGGGCACGGGCTATACGAAATTCTTGATATCCGTAAATTTATTGTCAAAAAGAACATAATAAACTAAAATACATGATTCACCAAAAAATCTATTTCAGGATACTCGCCGCCGCAACGCGCGGGTACGTTGCTAGTATTTGAATAAATTTGAAACAAATTCTAATGATCAGCTATATTAATCTTAATTACCAGAGTACCGGAAACCATCACCGTAGAAAAACCATTATGCACGATAAAATTTGAGATGTAGGAAATAGCACTTAAATTTTGATGTTAAAATCATATCCGTCTCTGTAACAATTATTACGATATGTTGAATATATTGTTGTTGCCCGTAAAGTCTCGGTGATATACTATGTTTGATTGATAGATGAATAGTTTTATATTTAATCATAGGGAAATCAGTCTTTGTATCTAGAAACATTGATATATAGGGCTATGATTTTTTAAAATGTAAGCATCTAAGCAAGATGAAAAAAAGAGGATTTGCATTCATCGTTTGGCAAAAACACAATATCATGCTATGAGGTTACTGATCTTAAAATGGGACTTTCAGGGTCTTACGTACCAAGTCTCTTCTTGGGTCCCATTAGCCTCCACAATCCAACAATCTCCCACTTGGAGGCTCCAAATGCTCTCCATCCAGTAATTCAAGTAAACCTTCATCATCATCCCTTCAATAATGTCTTCGTTCCAACCTCTCTGTACAGCCGAACCTACAGGACACGCTCAACTAACTAAATGCAGAGTTAGGCAACTTTCAGTACAAGGTATCATGAATAACCCGGATAACATATTCACTCTCTAGTTCAAACCACCTTCTCAGTTATTGAGAAGGCACACCAAAAGCACACTGGGCTCCGACTACAAAATTCTTTAGAGAAAACTATCTTCGGCTTGCTGATCTTTTTTCGTGTCTGATTCTGCCACCAACACTTCATCAAAACCAACATACCCATCCATATAGAGTTTCAACGTACGCTAGACCTTCCTTCACAGCAATCAAAAGACCCTCCAATAGTGCTTTGCGGATGTACTAATCAAGGTTAACATGTGAGAACGCCTTCACACCCTTGAACATTCACTTCATAAACTTTGCTTTCCCATTGGTAACCTGAACAAAACCACATACGTCTGATTTTCCCAGTGAACTCATCTTAAAGATAGTCAACTCCACTGTACGGATACTTTAATTTGTTTCAGTCACAAATCATGGCTCCATGAGAAAAATTTTAGTTCACTATCATTGGTCAGCTGCAAGATAACTTGCTATTAGAGAGTTTTATACGAAGACTCGAATGCTTGTACCCGAAGCTTACCAGATCTGTAACAGAGACTTGAAAATTTGTCTACAGAGCTCCTACTGGTTCCAAAGCTCCCACTAGCTTCGACAGTTCCCCGGTTCTTGAACCTTTACTAGTTCCCGAACTCTAAACAATAAACGAAAGCACGCCAGAACTTACTAAATCTAACACTTGAAGTTCCCATGTCCAATTTTTAGGGATTTCTACTCACAAAGCCTCTAGCGAAACCTCTTGCAGAATCACTGAAAGAGTCCCTCACGAAGCCTCTCACCGAGCCTTTTACAGAGCCTCTCACTAATAGAGTTCGACCTTTCAGCCTCCCAATTGACACCTTTTGTTAAATTCCCGCTCGACAATTCTATCACACGAATCATTCCGACACTAGAATCTCAACCTAGTACAAGGGCTCCTGATTTAATACGCGAGCAATAACCTGACCACCTACCACATTTGATCAAACAAAGCCTACATGATACCCTTCATCGTCCAACTTCCCCATAGAGGTTAAATTCCTCTTTGGAATCATAACAAAGCCTCCAAGTCTTCATGATCCAAACAGTAACAGAGATAGTCTTGAGGACCATGTCCTCAATACCCGCAACAAGAACCTTCACAAGTGCCTCCAGCACCTTCCAAGAGCGAAACTTGTAGTTTTTCATCAATCCCATGCACGGGGCCACACGGAATGATACAACCAAAACATAAAACAGGGATTTACAATATTGCTCTCCACAACCCTCTGTATCTTCATAACCATCTCTGATAACCTTTACATCAACAGGCTTCATGATCGCAGCCTACAATGGCTTCGTGTTCACAGCCTAACACTCTGTTATGCCGTTATTGTAAACAATTCCAATATGTGTCGTTCCAATTCTTCTTCCATGATGCTATCATTCTGTAACCTAGCCTACATCAAGTACCCAAGTCATCCTTAGTCCCTCTTTGCAACCTACACATACAACCCAAGTAGTCCAAGGTCCGCCTCTATGACAATCTGACTAGTAAAGCCTATGTTAAGCTTGCAGAGCCTCCTCTAGACTTGCAGAGCCTAACAGCCATAATACACCATCAACCTCGATCTTAGATCTATTCTTCCGCCTTCTGCCATAAGAATAACATACGCCTTATAAGACACAACGCGTTTTGTAGTCTAATAGTATGGATAACATACAGTTAAGCGCTCTCGTGTGAGAGCACAACTGGCATGGGTGACATGTCGGGAAGTTGGGCCACAAAAGCAAAACCGTGAGTCGTTAAGACAAAGCGGACAATATTGTGGTCTTACTAAGGCGGGATGTTACAAGTTGGTATCAGAGCCACTCCAGAGCAGTTCGGGATGGTGGGGCAAACCTCATCGAGGACGATGAGTCCCTAGGGGGGGTGAATTGTAACACCCTAGGAAAATCCCACATCGGCTGTGGCTTGGAGTGATGCTGGGATATAAGAATAACATATGCCTTATAAGACACAACGCGTTTTGTGGTCTAATGGTATGGATAACATACAGTTAAGCGTGCTCGTGTGAGAGCACAACTGGCATGGGTGACATGTCGGGAAGTTGGGCCACCAAAGCAAAACCGTGAGTCGTTAAGACAAAGCGGACTATATTGTGGTCTTACTAAGGCGGGATGTTACAATACTCGAACGTGACTCTAATACCACTTGTTGAGAGAAGCCACGATCCCACCATAACACTCTAGCAAACTCAGAAACCCTATGAGATATCACTTTATAAAAATATGAGCCTAAACAAAACAACCGTGTAAGCGTACACAGTCAAACACGCGAATACCTCGTGTAACCACCACCGTACAATAAATAGAGTATAATCAGAAGCTACAAGATCACAAGAAACACAAGAACAATTACGACACAATAATTTATAGTTGTTCCCACTAGGGCCGAGCAAATCCACCCGAAAACTGACCCAAACCAACAAACCGACTGAAACCGGTCTGAACCGAATCGACCTTTTTCGGTTTTGTATATTTATTTCGGTTTTTGTCGGTTTTGGTTTGGTTTCGGTTCGATTCGGTTTTTGTCGTTTTTCTGTTCGAAACCTGAAAATCGACCCGAACTGAGTTATTCGGTTTAGTTTCGATTTTAATATCTATTTCTCGGTTCGAGTTTTTTTCTTTTTCGGTTTTTGGGTCGGGTCGGTTTTTGTCGGGTCGGGCCGGTTTTGACCTGATGCTCACCCTAGTTCCCACGATCTAGGTGTTCGTGGTTACTCTTGAACGAGAGAGAGAGTATTATTTAACTTTGTGTTGCACATGCTTTGTGCCGAACTGCACAGAGTACAAACTCTAACACATAAATAACGAGGTTTACAATTACATATGAGATCTATATATATAGGATTAGACAACTAAGCACTAACTTTCTTCACGAGATAAGAATCTTAGGCTTCAACTAAGCCCTAACTTTCTCCTGTCGAAGCCCAACAAAGTCATCTAGGGTTCCATTAGCCTCCAGAATCCAACACTAGTCTTCTTCAAGATCACTTTCATCCAAGAAATGAAAGACAAAAAGAATTGGACCCCAAGATAGCTAAGGCAACCACCACTACGAGGATAGCTTATTGGGACTTACGGACCATAGATATCCACACCAAATGTTAAAAATTCTTCGCCTACACACTTTAATTACCCAACTAAAAGAAACATGATTGAAACAGGCTGGTGGGGTTTCATTCACACGCATACTAGTTATAATACCCGTGCACGCACGGGGTTTTCCAGAAAAATTTAATTATATAGTATTATCGTTTAAAAACAGAAAATTTTAGGTATATTTTAAAAAGTTAGAGTATCAACATGTGCCAAAGTAAGAAAAATAGTTAGCAGAAATTGTAAATATAACTGTGGCATCGACCTTGTATTTGATTCTTGAGCGTGTCTCCTTATAATGTATTGGGTCAAAGGTTCTTTGATCACATAGGTTTACACACAAATCAAATTTATTTTAAATTTTTTGTTTACTATATGAATTTATAAGAATTTACCCGTGAAAATTATTATATAAGTACAACTAATAAGTATGCATTAGCTTTTCATTATGTATTAATATCAATTAATACTTTGTAAAATTTTATTGGATGAAAGATTTGAGTTTGTTTAGCTAACATGGATGTTAATGTTGAGGTTGATGTTGTTGTTTAACTTTAACTATTGATATCATGTTGTACAAAATGTGCGAGTTTAGTAGCACATAATGAGCGTTGATGGAGTTAAAATATACTCCGTAAAGTTTTTTAAAAATGTTTTTCCGGATATCCGTATATAAACTTTAAATAATAATTACATGAGTCGTTATAAGTACAATCGCGTACATTTATTTTCATATCACAGTAACTCCGTACTTAATATTTGATATTTATATTACCGTTAATAATAATTTAACTGTATTTAATATTCAAACCCGTGTACGTATAGATTAAACTTTTAAATAGGATAACATGAGTTCTTATTTATATTTAACGTACATAGTAAAAAGATATTTTAATAGATGAAAGTTTAAAACTAATATTTATTTTAAAAGTATTTAACGTATATTAAAACTAATTCGTACATTTATAAAATTTTGTAAGTTTAATGGATGGAAGTCTCAAACCAATACTAATACTCATGTAATTGTAAACAAAGTTCATATTATAAAGTGTAGGGGGTATAAAGTGTAAGGGGTTATTTGTTTATTATCTAAAGTTATTAAAAAACATGGAGATTTAAATTTTACACTTAACTCCATATAATATATTTAAAATTCAACCACTAATGTTTTATTAATTACCTCATCTTTTTTTAAGTTTTTATTTTCATAAATTTGACACCTATATTTTTATGTTTTTTTTTCCTTAATCAAATTATCTACCAAATTTATTAAAGTTTGACCAAAATCAATTCAATTTTGACTTTTTATTGGCAAATCATATTGCTCGATTTCGCCTATGTGTCAAAATCGAGCATTCCTATTGGTCCAATTGTTTTTCCACTAAGATTGTTTTGTTAAAAAAACTCCGAAATGATGTAATTCTTTTATTATATAAAAGATTATTCGAAATATATTAATGTTAATTAAACTTAAACTTATAATTAAGATATTTTGTTGTACATTTCAAGTTTTATCATTTGATAGTGTACATATCCACTCGTTGAGGTATATGTACCTTAATTTATTGGTTAAATAACAAATTTATCAATTAATTGCGTTATAGGTTATAATCGCTAGTAACTTTTCTATCCACACTTTAAAAATATGTGCAAAACTTTTCTAGTCTATTAACACTTAATTATGTATAAAAGATAGCTACATTTGTAAATGTGAAAAAAATTGTAAATAGATTTTCGTTTTCCATACATATAATTGTATAAAAAAAAAATCACACATTTAAGTGCGGAGTAATATAAGAAATGTTCACACTTATAGTTGTGAAAGTTATTTGTAACACTAAATTTCTCAACATTTTCTTAAGTGTGGAGAAATTGAGCATTACAATTATTTTCCACACTTAGGAGTGTGGTGAAACCTTACACTTAATATAGTAAACTTCTTTTGATACATTTAAAAGTGTAAAATTCTATCGTTTTATAATTTTTTCACACTTATTGTTGTAAATAATGTTTTCATGCTATTAAGAGTTAATAAACTAATAAAGTTTTACATACTTTTTAGAGTGTGTAGATTGTACTATTTTTTGAGTTCTTAAGTAATAGATATATTAGTTGAAAAAAATTCGTATTAAACTTGACGCTCAAAGTAATAATATATAACGTGTAAACATAGAAAATTGTAAATTAATTCTTGCGGTATATAATTAATAATATATGGCATTGCTTATATAAATTACGATATTCAAAAATTACACATATTCGTGCTTTATAATCACATAAAATCATCGTACTTTGACATATACAGTTCTTTAGAGGGTACTTTGACATAATCATCCATTAAATCAACATTTCGGCTCTTTCTGTATTTGCATATAAGAATCATGTGGTTCCTACAATAAGTAGGTCCCGTGACACGACATTGTATGTTTACTACAGTACAATTTTTATTTTGTGTATCTAACTTTTTTAATTGAGAGATGGACATAAAACCCCTAAACATGAAAAAACCTCGATCTTACATTTCTCTATCAACATTTTCAGAAATGTAGAAACACATGACCAATAAATAATGTCACTGGTCCAGTCTGACAGAAGTATTTTGTTTTCTGTTTTAGTTTTATTGAAGATTCACATGGAAAGTGTCCTACCTTTTATTCATAGAATAGATGTGAATAAGTTGTTTTTGTTTGGTTTGGTTTTGTTCGCAATCATAAACGTACTACTCATTCTTAATTGGTCTTGATTTCACGACATCGAGTCACAATCATAAATGTACTACTTGTTTGATTAGCTGCACGATAACTGATGCTAAACCGGGTGCTAGCATAACTGAATCAAACCTACGAAGGTCGTTGGTTTGATTGGCTTATGGAGTTTAGGCAGAACTGGCAACATAGATTGGTTGAGTATAATCTGATTAACGAGTAATTTTTAGCATGGCTGGGACGTTAGATTCACTCATAAAACTTTTACGACGATAATAATCTTACTTTCTTTTGACTTTTTAGACATGTTCAACCCATTTTATTTATTCATTTGAAGTTTTTTTTTTTTTTTTGTTTTTTGTTTTTTTTCCATGTAACTCGTTTAAAGTACAATTCAGCTTAAACCAAAATTTAAAGTAAAAGTTCTGTGGTTTGAAGTCAGGAAAGAATCTGATATATTAAGGCAATACATTTTGTTTGTTCATAATACCATTTTAGGATTTACCCTACTGAGGATGCAATATGATTTTAAGTTTCTGTTACAGTAACTAAATGAGATCTAAATATATATAATTAGGTGACAAGAGAAAGGGATCATTGGAAGTAGTTCACAAACATGGACCATGTTCTAAGTTCAGTGAAGACGTAATAAAACCGTTGACTGCGGAAGAAATCTTCACCAATGATGAATCGAGAGTTCATTCGATCAGGGCTAGGTTAACCTTCAACAAAGGGAAAAAGGATACACAGGGCTCCAAAGTCACTCTCCCTGCAAAATCCGGTGAAATCATCGGATCGGGTAATTACTTTGTGACTGTTGGATTAGGTACACCAAAAAAAGACTTGTCACTCACTTTCGATACAGGAAGTGATCTTACTTGGACCCAATGCCAACCATGTGCTGGGTCATGCTATAGCCAACAAGAACCCATATTTGCACCATCTGCATCAACCACCTATAAGAATATTTCATGCACTTCGACTGAATGTTCAGGTCTCACTTCTGCAACCGGGAATACACCTGGATGCAGCTCATCGACATGTGTTTATGGTATTCAATATGGAGACCGATCTTTCACGGTTGGATTTTTTGCAACGGATAAGCTCACCTTGACTTCGAACGACGTAATTGATAATTTTTATTTTGGGTGTGGGCAAAACAACCAAGGACTCTTCAGTGGTGCTGCAGGGTTAATAGGACTTGGGCGAGACAAGCTATCCATAGTGTCACAGGCCGCTAAGAAATATGGGAAAGTTTTCTCTTATTGTCTCCCATCAACAGCTAGCTCTACAGGCTACTTGACATTCGGAAGTAGTGGGGTTGCTAGTGGAGTTATGTACACGCCACTATCGACCTCACTAGGGGACTCTCTCTATGATCTTGATCTTAAGTATATATACGTTGGTGGAACCAAACTACCAATAAGCCCATCAGTGTTTTCAACATCTGGTATGATCATAGATTCAGGAACCGTTATCACAAGGCTTCCTCCTACAGCTTATTCGGCTCTAAGTAAGGAATTCAGAGCACAAATGACAAAATACCCCTTGACTAATGCATCATCTATACTTGATACATGTTATGATTTTAGCAATTATACCACAATTACCATACCAAAAATAAGCATGGTTTGGAGTGGAAACACAAAGCTTGACCTTGTGCCTCAAGGGATCTTTTACGTTAATAGTGTAAGTCAAGTGTGCTTAGCTTTTGCCGGAAATAGGGATGATTCTGATATAGGTATATTGGGGAATGTTCAACAAAAGACAATACAGGTTGTGTACGATGTGGATGCAGGAAAGGTAGGATTTGCATCTGGGGGATGTGCTTGAACACAAATGGAGCAATGTGAAGTTTGAATAAGGTATTATGTTGATTACCACTGCTTGATATTCGAATTTACGCAACTAAAATGTAAATTACTTGTCTCTGTTTTCACTTCACGAAGCATAGCTGTAAAACTCATATGCAATTCGATATGATGAACAGAGAAAACAATGCAAATCGTGAAATATGTATCATTGAATAAAACTGTATCGTGTGATTTTATATGGTTTACATGTGGTTCCTGTTTTCTTATTCGTATCTGTATAAACATTAAGAATGAATACAAGCATTGTTTATGAGTATTATACCTAGCATTGTTTTTAAATTTGATCCTCATAAATTTGACTTCCACGTTTGGTTTGCTTGGATTATACCTAGCATTGTTTTTAAATTACATATCACATTCATCATATATGGTTCTTGTTAAGCTAAAAAAAACCGCCTTTCGCCAACAGCTACGCTCAATGACACCGCCAATCTCGTGAAAACGACCCCTAATGACAGATTTTTCCTCTTGCCTCTGCTAGAGGTCAGTTGACTTAATTACAAGTGTATGTCCTCATACAAGACCAAAACTCAATGCTGCATTTTCGCAAATACTACCTTGTATGCATTACATAATCAATATGAATAGAAAGGGAAGAATAAGAAACAAGGGCAACTCCTGTGTTTGTGTGAGTCGAGAATAGGAATGGGAAATCAAAAATCAATTCTTATTCAACGATATTGATTCTTTCCAAAAAGTGGAGAATAGGCGAGAAACGAAAATTGTACATACTTTTATTCCGCCGTCTCATTCACAAAGAATGAGAATTATTTTTATAAATTACAATAAAAGCCTCACCCACGTGCAAGGCACATTCGCTAAAATAAAAACTCCTTGACCCAACTTATCTATACTACTTATAATAGAGTCTCTCCAAAAAAATTAAGATGTACAAAAAAGGATGCAAGGTTTACAACACTTTAAAGCAAGGAATTTTCATAATTACAACAAGCAAAGCATTGTGTACAACAAAAACAAGCATGAATCAAAATTCAGACCAAAATCTACATTAATAGCATTAAAAACACCTCTACACCCAATATTACAATCATTTAAACACAATGTACAACTCACTCAGAGAGTCAGAGTTCCAACCCACTGTCCTTATACCTTCTTCGAACAAGAACAAACCATTCACATCTAAACTAAACCCATCCAACCTCACGTCAACCATCAACATCACAAACCACAAGAATAACTATCTCATCTCAGTCAACCAACCACACAAGAGTCGTAAAAGAAAAGAAAATAGATCTCAGTTTATCTCCTTTAGATTCGTTCTTAGAGCGAAACCAAATAAGATTTACCATCATAGATCAGTGAGAAGCTTAACACTTCTTCTAAATATTCAAAAAAAATTAATGAAAGAACAAAAACAACTATGTTTCGTTCTTCCTTCCTTTCAGTAAGAAAAAAAACACGAAAACATAACAAGCCTATCTGAGACCTTATTTAAAAGATCTAAAAGCCGTGACAACTTCATCTTCATTTCGAACGATTCAGTGTGTGTGACTGCAAGGAGTGAGAAGAAGCGGCTGAGATTCGGTTGTTATAACAAAAGAAAAGAAATAATAAATAGAGGGTGTTTGTGATTCGATTGTCATAACAAAAGAAAAAGAAATAAGTGTGATTTGTGTTTTTGTTTAGTACTAAGAAAAAATTGGTGCCTGCATTTTGTTTTAGAGAGTATTGTGAGGGTGGCTGGCGTTTATTTTAGCAAAATATTAGGGTTGTGAATTAAGATTAGGTACCTTATATTGTTAATTTTTTTTTTGGTAAACATGGGTTTCCGACTCGACATTGTGAGCCGACTAATCCCACGGCGACTATCCTTATATTGTTAAGTTTTAGGGTTATAGTGTAAATGTGTAATAGAAAGGGGTGTTGGGCTTTAAGCCTTTAAGTATTAAAATCGTTGGTTACTTGGACCTCATTGGACCAAGCTAATTTATTTCATTATTAATTGGGCATCTTTGGCTATTAATCCGATTTTTGTTTGGCAAGTCCAAGTGACCTTCGACAGATTGTGATAGTGAAATTGTGTTGCAAGTTTTAAGCTAGAATTTAATTAAACAAAATTTTGTTATAATTTTGGATAACCGAAAATTAATGAAAAAAATAGGCACAATGGAACCAGAAAATTGGTGTTATGCCAGCGAGATGGGTTTTAGATTTTTTATTTTTATTTTTTTTAAACGTGAACATTTTAGTCAAATAAAACTTAATCCTAACTTTTTTACGTCAAATTTATTGGAAAGATGTTATATGTTTATAATATTAAGAAATAAATTTATTGTATAGCATATCTAGAGTTTATCAATGTTAAAAAATGATATATCATTATTATTGTTTAAATTGTTATTGTTTAAAGTTATTTCAATTTTATCGTATAGCATATCTAGATTTTTTATTTTTATTTTTTTAAACGTGAACATTTCGGTCAAATAAAATTTAATCCTAACTTTTTTACGTCAAATTTATTGGAAAGATGTTATATGTTTACAATATTAAGAAATAAATTTATTGTATAGCATATCTAGAGTTTATCAATGCTAAAAAATGATATATCATTATTATTGTTTAAAGTTATTTCAATTTAAATTATCATTCATTCATTTGTACGGTTATCGTTAAAAAAATGTGTAACCGAATAACATTTGCTCGCCGCAAAACCAAAGAGCGCAGGGTATCGTTAAAAAAATGGTTCGGCTACAATGACACCTTCCTTGTTCCTACTCCACTCCCCGAGTCACCTACTCGAGAGTTTTCTTCACTATGTCAACAAACTCCCTTGTGGCGGAGAAACCTTACACAACTTTCGCTTACACCGGCTTAACGACACAAAGCTAGATGTCGGGTTCTAATCCTAGCTAGAACCAATCTCACGACTCTTCACAACTTCTTCACTACTAGTACACACCACACCTTCTTCACTACTTCACACCACTTCACAACTTCTTCTTCTCTACACAACTTCTACTTCTCCTAAAACTACTTATTACAAGCACAACACAACTACACAAATAATTTACACAATGTACACAACTAATCTACAATACTTCTTAAACTTGGTTGTTGAAGGAGTATTCTTCTTTTGCACTTTGGATGAGGATGGATGAGAAGGGATTGAATCACTTGAAACAAGGATTAATAATCTAATGATCAAAGGGTTTTAGAAGATGTTTAGAGAGATTTAGATCTGAAAATTTTCGTGCAAAAGGTGAGAAAAATACCAGGTTTGAGGTGGTATTTATAGGAGAAAATTTCTGACAGATTCTGACAGAGGAGCGTGGCCGGCCCCCTTAATTCATGGCCGGCCCCCTTAAAATTAAGGGGGCCGCCCCTTATAATTAAGGGGGCCGCCCAGCTGTAACGGCCAGAAAATCTGTCTTTTAGTGGGGAAAGTTTATTTGGTGAAAAACTAACTGATTTTGGTTAAAAATTTGAATTCATATATTTAGTATGATTTAAACATTTTCTTTTATTACCAAAAGTGTTTTTCAAAAATATATAATATGTTTATATTATTAAATAAACTTTGTAATAATTAATTAAATACCCCTTTGATCATGAGATGTATTAAGCACTTGTTTATTCATACCTTAAGTGATTAAGTTGGATAAAATGATATAAACTAGCTTAATACTTGTTTACGTAGTAATCTTACGTTTAATGATTTTACATTTTGTGATCGTCAAAACGTAGAGATATCGAAAAATATAAATAACGTTTTTATGCATTATTTATGTCAACAATCTCCCCCTTTTTGATGATTACAAAATCTAAACTCATTAAACGAAAATTAGTATATATACAAGTATTATTGTGAGTTTATATCAATTCTCCCCCTTTTTGTTAGCATCAAAAAGGTTATCCCGATTTACTTGGAGCTCCCCCTTGACGTATACTCCCCCTCGTTTTGAGGTCATAAAGGAATCGAGATATGGAATTCTTGCAAAAAATATTTAGTGGACAAGCAATATATATATATGTATATAGCATGCAAGAAGATAAACTAAACAAAACCATAATCATTGATAATAGCAAAGGATTACAACAAACATGACATCAAGAAACATTTAAATGAAACAAGTAGTGCAAATAACAAAAGCCTTGAAGGCTTACAAGCATAAATAAAATAGACCAAAGCTCTAATATGAAAGACCTCCTAGAGCTTGCCATCCAAAATGGTTGTACTATTTTATTTGCAAAGTACCAAGCATGTTCAATTTTGTGGGAATGATAGGGAACATGGAGATGGTGAGGATGGTGGAGGAGTGTTTGTTGATGGTGGTGGTGGAGGTGTGTTTGTTGTAGGTGGTGGTGGAGGTGTAGATGTGGTGTGTAGTTGATGGAGCACGTTTTCAATGTGTGAAAACATGTAGAACATCTCATCTCTTAGACCAAAGATGATTGTTCGGTTATGAATGCAACAAAGGCATGTGTCTCCATGGGCTTCAAGTAAGCTCCATGGGATGAGATTGAAATTTGGTGGATTAATTGGTGGTGATTGGAGGTTTGCATCAAGATGTGTGATGGGTGATAGGGAAAGGGTGATGTCAAGAGATGCATCTCCAATGGTAGGTGGTGGTGGTGGTACCCTTGGTGGTGGTGATAGATGAGAGTTGATATAGTCATTGATGGATGATGTTGATGGTATGGAGGAAGTGGAGGCTCCATTTGTGGAAGATGTTTTTGAGGGTGCATTAAGTGGACTAGGAGATGAGCATTGATGTTGAGGTGATGGAGTGGTGTTATCTTCATTAGTGAGGTCAATGAAGAGTTGTTTTGGTGGAATAATGACAAGCTTTTGTTTCTTGGCATTGTTTGAGTAGGTGGTTCTTGGTGATGACATGGTGGAAGGATGGAATTTGATGAAGGTTGAGGATGATGGAATGTGGATTAAACATGCATGGGGATTATATAGTATGAAAACATGTTTAGAAATGGAATTAATTTGAAAATAGAAGTTTAGATTCCAAAATCAGTTTAGTTTTAAAGGGAAATGATAGCTGAGACTACCAAAAGGAATCACAAGATGCAAAAGAAAACAGTAAATTTTACTATATGGGTGGCCGGTCCCCTTAATTAGAGGCCGGTCCCCTTAATTTTAAGGGGGCCGCCCATCTGACGACCCAAAAATCAAAATTTTTCAAAAATTTTCTGGAAAAACGTTTTATTCTGTTTTGTATTTGCAGCAAGCTCTATTTGGACATTACACATTGATTTTGGTCTATTATAAAGCATACATGTTACATATATATATATATATATATATTATATATATATATATATATATTATTTAATATATATATATATATATATATAATATATATATATATATATATATATATATATATATATATATATATACTATATATATATATATATATAGTATATATATATAGGGGGAGGGTTAATGTGAGAATCAAAAATTAAAGTGTAAAAATAATCTAGTCTAAAAAACCCTTAAACAATGTATATATACCATATCAGCAATAATACACAAAATATAAAATATTTATACGAATAACATTTTAGAACTAATAACTAACTGATACATGAGTTTGAATTAGGATACATAATTATAAATAAATTTACATGATTTCAATAGTGTATCACCTTAACCTGATACACATAACATGTCAAATAATGTGTTATCACCTTGGTTTCGTAATTTTAAAAAGAAAACCATCGGAACTGTAACAATTTAGTTTATTAGTAAAAAAAATTAATTTTAGTTTTAACGAAATATTTATACTTGGTCAAATTTTAGTTGGATCTCATTTTTAAATCTTTTTATAGTCTGATCTTTATTTGATTCTTAGTATTTCATTATTATTAATATTTATATATATATTAATATAATCTAAGCATGCAAACTCATATTGATTAAGATATAAACCATGCAAACATAATCATATATTAAACATAATTAAGCAAATTAACATCCTACACAATTATTCAAGCAAATAATCCAAGAAAATAACAAGTTAACCCAAGTAGCACATAATAATCCATGACCAAATATTATCAAATAGAAATTGTTCAACAATTATAAACCAATCTTCATCATCTTCGTTTCTTCCCAAAGATTTCTTTCAACGTCTTCCCGATAGATTTGAAGCCACCTCTAACTTCTTCATGCAAGCTCTTTTGTCATTGAAGCACCTCAGTTGTTCGTGCATGAAGTCTTTCATCGGTTTGATCACTAGGAGATGGAGTAGAATAGTCGGGATAGTCGAGCTCTTCTAGATTGTCAACGAACT